>QLPC01012264.1:3159-14227 GCA_003314055.1 Lactifluus hygrophoroides
TTTTAATCACCTCACTAACCACGAACAAATCCTTTTCACTCGGGCATTCTATCAGCTGAAGCCCGAAGAAACAATCGACCCTCAGTACACCATCTTCCATCACTACGACAACACCTGTGCCACTTGGTGGCAAGCGACACGACAAGCAGCGTCACAAGCTGCCGAGGACCTCACCAATTCTTGTAGTACCATGTTGGGGTCCATGATAGAAGCCATGGGATCCGCAGGCGCAAAACTAAAACACTTTAGTCGTATTGAAGAGCGCCTGGACACCCATTGGAGAGGGCATAACGAAGATGGCACCCTCAACACTCAGCACACCCCCAGACGCCTAGCCATATCTAACTTCCCCCCATCACCACACGCCCAACCTTTTACCCATTTACCCTCACCAACACGTTCCATCTCCCCCGACGAAGAAGGGGAAGTCCCCTATGCACCACGATCCCCGACGCCCGAGGCCAACCCGATGGCAGGTTGGCTCCACAATACCCCCGCACACCCCCACTTTCTAAACCTCACCATACTGAACGAAGAAACTTGGCAGGAAGAGACGGCCAAGTACATCAAATACCAACCCAGCCCTAACCCCAAAATCTTACTCACTGAAGGACCGGGGCACCACATCTATGGAGAAGATTTGTTCCTTCCCCCAGCACCAAACAACGCGCCCCGCATGTCTGACGTAGAGGTAGCACACCTCTATTTCGGATCACCAGCCAAAAACCAAATCGACGAAGCCATCGAGGAGTTGGGAGACCTACGTATCAAGGCCGAGGTAGAACGCTTCCGCCACACCTGCACCCGCGAGACTCTAGCCATGATAGAGTCAAGACATCAACAAGACCTGGCGTTTAAAGAGCGCAAGGTCTGGCAAGACGCCCAGAGGCAGTTAGAAGCAGCCAACTTCATCAATAAGGTGCAAGACTCCCGACCCTTACCCCATCCATTGCACTACCACCCCTACCCCCAGCATGCCAACTGTTTTCCCCAATTACACGACGAACCCAAGCCCAAGGCTGCACAAGACCAAGAAGCGGCATCCTCTTCCCAAGCATCATCATCCACCAACCCCACTAACCCTTTGGTACCCAACTGGCCGCCGCAAGGCCCCGTATGCACCATGTGCGCCATGCATGGCCACACTCGTAAGTTCTGCCCGAAGAACTGGGAGGCACGTCACCATTGCGAAGGATGTCATCGCCTCAGACATACCCGAGAGGTGTGCATCTGGGATTCTTACTGCCACCTTTGCGACAGTAAAGGACACAGCACGGAAACTTGTCGTTTCCCCCACTATCGCTGTGAGGACTTTAAAGAATGCCGCGCCAAGAAGTACAGCAACCAGAAGTGCCCACGAGCCCAACCCGAGGACGATAAGTATTGGGAGTACGCTTATGACGCTTACGAGGACTATAACGAGGGCTACGACTGTTGAAGATTGGGACAATCATCCCTAAAAAGGGGATAATGTTACGATACAAATTTTGGACTTATTTTTTCTTCTTCTGACTGTGCACCCTCCCATCCACCTGACCTATGACATACCCACTTGCCGCACAGCCTTCCACATCATTGACTCCACCCTGACTCATATCTTACTAAGGAGCCCCACGGTGACATCACTGTGCTCCACTTCTGACATCATTGACCTCACTGTGCTCCGATGACCTCATTGTACCATTAGCTATATATACCTGTAGGATACTACCTTGTACTGCAGATTAGTCCTTCTCAATAAACAGGACTTGTTACTCGAACTCCTCTACTGGGTGCCTGCATTCCAGTTCCCCCTCTCATCTTGTGAACCACCCGAACTCTTGCTCTTAACTTGAGCATCGAACAATACCTTGCCTCTGTCAACCACAGATGTTATGATACGTACTCGGACTTATCTTTCTTTCTTCTGACTGTGCACCTTCCCTTTCACCTGACCTATGACGTACACCACTTATCGCACAGCCTCCCTCATCATCATGACATCACTGACTCCACCATGACTCATTACTTACTAAGGAGCCCCACCAATGACCTCATTTAGCTCCACTACGCTCCGATGACATCATTGTACTTTTAGCTATATATACCTGTGGTAGACCACCATGTACTGCAGATTAGTCCTTCTCAATAAACAGGACTTGACTCCAACTTCCTTTACTGGGTGCCTGCATTCCAGTCCTCCTCTCTACTTGTGAACCACCCGAACTCTTGCTCTTAACTTGAGCACCGAACGATCGATCGCTTCTGCCAACCCAAGACGTACAAGTCGTACAGAAGGGAACGTCCTACCCTAACAACAGAAGTACAAGTCGTACAGAAGGGAACGTCCTACCCTAACATTGACCATGACGAGGAGTGGCAGTTGGGTGAGAAGGCATGGAGCTTCCCTGTTCTTTCTCCTGGCTTTTTATCTGTCGGACAGCCGTTGGATTCCTTTGATAGAAATCCTGTATTCGTTCTTCCGTGTGTATATTTCTGTTAGGCTCCCAGGTGTCCTCTGCATCACTGTATCCTTTCCAGTGTATTAGGAATTGAGTGCCTTCCCGCGCCCATAATGCCTTGACCCTCGAATTTCTTCTACTTCGAACTCTGGCTCCCCTTCTATCAGGTCAGGTGGAGGTTCTTGGTAGTTTTTCCCATGCTCAGGTGTTTCTTGGTAGGGGCTCAATAATGAGGCATGGAAGCTGTCATGAATCCGCCAGGTAGGCGGCAGTTGTAATTTGTACACCACTGGGGATATGACCTTAGTGATGGTCATGGGCCCGTATCTTTTGGGTGCGAGCTTGCTGGTTGGATGTGACATTCATAGGTTCTTCCCTTCTAGCCATACTTTGTCCCCCAGTTTATAAGGTTTGAACTGCCTCCGTCCCTTTCTTCTGTGATACATGGCCTCCACCATTGATTGGGCCTTTTTGATGGTGTCTTGGGTGCACTCCCTCAGCTGTGTTAAGAATCCTTTCCTTTCTTCCAAAACTGGTGCTCCTGTTGTGATCTCTTTTGGGATGTGAACTTTGGGGTTGAACCCCATAAGTATTTGATATGGAGTGAAACCCGTGGTTGAACTAGGCCACAAATTATGAACAAATTGGGCCATGGGTAAGAGTTCTGCCCAGTCGTTTTGCTGGTAGTTTCCATAAACACACAGATATTGTTCCAGCCATTGGTTTGATCGCTCCGACTGACCATCCGTTTGTGGATGATAGGCGCTACTGATGTTTCGTTCTATTCCTAGTGTCTTGCACAGCCCTTCTGTGAACCTTGACACAAATCTGGGATCTCGATCACAGATGATTTTCTTTGGGACTCCAAAATGGGGAAAAATATGTTGGGCATAAAGCTAAGCTACCCCTGGTCCCGTTATGGTTTGATTGCAGGGTAGGAAAATTGCTGCCTTGCTGCAATCGTGGTCCGTGATTGTGAGGATGGAATCATATCCTTGCGATCTTGGAAGGTCTACTACCAAGTCCATTGCAATGGTCTCGAACGGTTGGGCTCCCGGTGTTGTGGTGATGGGAAATGGGGGTGGCTTAGCTTGTGTGGTTCTTGACTTAGTGCTCTGGCAGATGGCGCACCCTCTGACATATCTGGTGGCAAACTGTTTGAGATCTGGCCACCAGTAGTCCTCAGCCACTGCCCTGATCGTGCGGGAGATCCCAGGGTGACCCATTGCCGGGTGATCGTGGTATTCCTTCAAGATCCTTTGCTTGGCTTGCAGGTCCCCTGTCACCACTATCTTCTGACCTAGCATCCATGTGCCTCCATCTTCTGTGATGGGGTACTTCTTCTTCCATTCCTTGACAATGTGGGAGTCCTGGCTGGTGACCATGAGGTCTTCAAGGTCCAATACTCGCGCAGCTTCCTGGAACAGTTGGGGAGGGAGAACAATGATGTCTTCGTTATCTTGTTCTCCTTTGTTCAATCCAGGCCATCTTGACAGGCCGTCCGCATGATTAGTTTTGCCTGATTTGTGAACTAGGGTATACCAATACTCTGCCAGGTGTGGGATGTATCTTGCTACTCTTCGGCTTATCTTATGCGGTTCTCTGTAATACCTCAGATTGTTGTGGTCCGTGTACACAGTGGTTTGATGTTCAGCCCCCAGCAGCAGGTGTCGCCACCTTTCGAGCCCTTTTACTATGGCCAAAAGCTCCTTGTCATATATTTGGTACCCTCTTTCCGCTTTATTTAAGGTATAGGAGTGGTGTCCTATGGTTCTTGCCTTTCCACGTTCATCCCTTTGAAAGAGTATGGCTCCAGTGGCAAAGTCCGAGGTGTCGACTTTGAGGTGAAAGGGTTTAGAGTAATCTGGTCTGGATAGGTCCGACCGGTTTCTGACGCAGTTTTTCAGTTTCTGGATTGCCTTCCTGCACTTGTCTGTCCATTTGAAGGCTACTCCCTTTTTGACAAGGTTGGTGAGGGGTCGTATGAGCTTGGTGTACCCTGGGATGAAGGGTCTCTGGTATCCAAACACCCCCATGGCACTTCTGACATCCCTGACTGTGTGTAGCTCTTCTGGCCAGTCTAGGAGTCCGTCCACCTTTGTGGGATCCATTTTGACCTGACCTGCTTCAACTTCGATGCCTAGGTAAGCCACCTTCTTTTGCTCAAAGTGGCATTTGCTGAGCTTAAGAAATAGGTCTTCTGCTTCAAGCTGGTCGAGCACCTTGTGTACAATTTCTCTGTGCCTGACCAGGTCAGGTCCTGTGGCAATGAGAATGTCATCCATGTAGACAAAGACCTCTCCCGGGTATCCATTTGTCAATGGTAGCATGACCCTGTCCATCATTTGTTGACATGTGGCGGGGGCATTGCACATTCCAAAGAACAGGACAGCTGGTTTGTATATCCCCTGGGGTGTCTTGAAAGCGGCTTTCCATTGATCGTCCTCAGCAATGCGAATGTTATTGTACCTGTCCCTTAAGTCCAGGGTGGTGAAGATGAATTTCCTGTGCATTTGCTCCAAGATCTGCTCAATCCTGGGCATTGGGTAATTGTCTCGCTCTGTCCATTGGTTAACTCGTCGGTAATCTTGTATGGGTCGCTTGGCGCCATCCTTTTTGTCCCTGAAGAAGAAGGGGACTGTCCACCTCGCCTCGTCAGGGTTGCACCACTTAATGTAGCCCTTTGCTAGCTGTCTTTCAATAAATGCTTTTAATTCCTTGTCTTCGTTGCGCGTGAGGGGGTACATTCGTGAATTTATTGTGTCCGGAGCACCGGGCTTGAGCCGGATCTCGTGATCTTCGGGTCTTTCTGGCGGGAAGCGCTGGGCAGCTTCTTTCGAAAAGAGCTTGCGGTGCCGCCGATATTCCGCGGGGCACTCGGATTCTTCCGATCGTTTGACCTTGTTTGCCGCCCAAACGGTTGCAGGGGAAACGAGACGACAGAACGTTTCCCTCAACTTGTCCTTCAAGCGTTGCGCCCGAGTGCGCACCCCCTGTAATAGACTGGTCTCCACTGTTGTCTCTGGACCTTTGACCGTGTGATTGGCCCAATTGACATTGGGGTTGAACTTCTTGAGCCAAGGGTAGCCAAAGATGATCCGGTCTCCTCCAAGCCTGGTCACAAAAAACTCCATTAGCTCAGTCTGGTCCCCTCTCCAGATCCTTAGGTTGCAATATTCTTGTATCATGCCAGCTCGATTTTCCGACCCATCCACATTAAAGACTCGTCTTGGCTCCTCAAGACGTCTTGTCCCGATCCCAAGCCGTCTCAAAGCGCTCGGATCGATGAAGTTTTCGGTGGCCCCGCTATCTAGCAGGGCTTGTTTGGCAGCCGTCCCTCTGGTGCTTTTAAAAGCAAAAGGCATGTATATGGCGTTTTGAGTACTAATATACATTACAGAGGTACCAACACTCCTCACCCAGGCTGCAAGGTGGGAGGAATTCAAAAACCCGAGACGATAAGACAATCGGTGAGCACTTCTTTCTGATCCATTGATAGTACACTAAATTCTTTCTGCAGGCGTTTGATCTTTGCGTCGTCCATTTCCTCGACGACGCGGATCTTCAGTTTCTCATACGGGGTGGCCCCGTCTCTGTTTCGCTTCTTCTTCGGGCAATTCCTGCTAACATGCCCCTTATCCTTGCAGTAGAAACATCTCCCTTCTTTTTGCAACATCTTACGGTCTTCAATCGACAGGGCGTCCACTTCAACTATGTCCACATCCATTGCATTGGGATCGCGGCGCGGGCGATGGTGTGCCTGTGGGTCCTCTCGTTTGTACGGCGGTTTTATTGGCTGGTACGCCTCCATACCAAGCGCAGATCGTAGCTCAAGCCACACATCGTAGCTCAAGCCACACATCGTGCATGGCACATGCTGCGTCCTGCCACTGGCGCATTGTGACGGGTCAAGGTAAGACCTTTTCGATTATCGCCTTATGCAAGGCCTTACTCAACCCTCTTTGGAATAGGGTGATTGTCCCCACATCGTCGACGCCCCATCCTGCACGCGTGCGTAAATGATCAAACTCAGCAAGATAGCCGTCTAGATTGGCACCTTTCATTCGGACGTTCAACAGCGTCTCATGCGCGTGCTGCCGACTGCCGGTATCGGTGAAGGCTCAACAGTATTCGTTTTCGAAAAACTGCCAAAGCAGCTTGCTGTCGGGGTCGATTGCTCCCTGGGGGCGATGGATCATGTGGTCGACTCGCTGGGTCAGACAGACTGTCCAGTTGTCTACGAGGGGGCCCCAGATGTAGCTCAACGCGAGGGCTACGTGATCAAGGGGGCATCTCATCATTTCATTACGATGGTTCGCGAGCTTATAAATGTTGAATTTGTGTAGGAATCGGTCTGACCTGGTGCGGTCTCCGTCAAACACAGCGGGGGGGTTCCCTTTCAAGGCTCCGTTGAGCCCTGGCGGTCCTGCGGCAGCAGCAGCTCCTCCACTGCCTCCACCACCTCCTGATCCAGGCGGTCCTCCTCCGCCGCTTCCACTGCCACCTCCTCCGCTGCCTCCACCGCCGCCGCTTCCGCCGCCGCTACCCCCCGTCGCGTAGCTGTGGGGGTTTCGCGTGCAGGTCAAAGTGGTGGCGAGCATGCTGCGGATGGATACGAAGTTTCCTGCACTCTTTGGTCGTTCGATGATGCCTTCTTCGCTTATCATCGGCTCCTTTCCTTTCCCCTTGAAGTAGTCTCCGATCCCTCTTGTAAGGGCTTCGTCTCTTTGCGGGAAATGCCCTGCGGGTGGCAGACTTTCTCCGAACCCTTCCCCGCTGATCTTTGTTAGTTCCTTTGTTCCTTCAGCTAGGGCGGCGTCCTCTATATTAGGGTTCCCTGCCGTTCCTTCTTCAATCCCCCAAGCGTGTGTCCTCACAGGGCGATCACGCTTCTGTTGTGTGGCAGATTCGTCGCTGCTTTCCTTTGCCATTCTTGGCGCGTTAAGGTCTGTTTCCTCTCTCTGGTATTCTGGGTGTTGGTGTCACGCTAACCGTGACGTGACCTAACAATGGAACGGGCGTAACCCCGTGACCAAGATCGTTCCGTCTCGTTCTCATACATTCTACGATATTCCGTCTTGTTCCGTGTCTGTCTCCCGTGATCCAGCGAGCACTGGTAGCTTCCATAGCCTGTGTATATAAGCCCGCGTATGTCAATGAACAAGCCTTAAGCTTGTTCTTCTGTGAATCTATCAGGTTTTCAGTCGTAACCAGCCAGACAGCCTTATCCCCTGTAAGACAAAAGGATATCTTATCTCAAGTGCACTAGAGCTTGCCTTGTAAGCCAGACTACGGCTCGAACGATCCCTGAACTCGACGCGCAGACACCTGAGGCGCGACATTAGAACAAGCTTACAGAACAACATCCGATCGACCTAGCCGAACGCCACGATGACGACGGTTAGCCGCGACTGGCGGGTGATCCGCCTCGGCGACGCAAAACCAACCGAGGTTGAACTAGCCGCGCTTACGCTCCCATTCGAAATCACACCCGAACAGGAAAACAATGTGCCGCTGCAATTCCGCCGCGATTCACAGCAAGACGAAATATTCATATTCCACCTTACCCCGGACAACGACCAGTCTCCCTGGATTGGCTACTTCTGCTACTACAATAACGCCAAGCTAGCCATATCAAACGTGTTCGGAGTGTGGTTCGAAATCCGACGCCGTGAAAATACGTGGGAAGCGTATCGAGTCCTACGAGACTCGTTCTTTTGCAAGCATTCCCCGATGAAGGGGATAGACCTCGCAAGGCTGAAAGCCTCTGGGGTGCCCCTCCCGTCGCGAGCACCATCGCGCGCCCCCTCTCGAACTGGGAGCCGCGCCGAAAACATTGAAGTCGGTACCGCACCCGGGGGAGACGACGCGACGCAAGCACGATCTTCGAAAACCGAACGAGGAACGACCGGACGAGGACCTCGACGCCCACGGGGAACCGGGGACGATCCGTTCGGACTCGGCGACCTAGACCCCGACGAGGACGAGGCCAAGCCAAAGAATGTCAGGCTTGAAGGAATCCCCCCTGACCGATACGACGGAGATCGTCGCCGAACCACGAAATTCCTCACCCAGTTTAAGAGGTTCATGTTGATGAACCGAGACGCTACCATCGCGCGCGATCCGTTCAAACGCGCAGCCTTCTTCCTAAGCCTCATTGAGGGACCAAAGGTGGAAGGATGGACCGAGAGGAACTACGAACTGTTGGATAGGATCGAAAGAGGGCAAGAACAACTCCTTATCGGAACAACGCCCTGGGACGTCATCGAAGGAGACTTCCGTCGGTCGTTCACCGATTACGCGGCCCACGAACAAGCCCTCGAGGACCTGAGGAAACTCCGGATGATCGACGGGGCCGTTGACGAGTACATTGCGAAGTTCCAATTGCTCGCTCACCGTGCTGGCATCGACGTCGACGATCCCATGGCAATGACCTTATTTGCCCAAGGATTACCAGCCCAACTCGCCGACGCCTGTATCGATCGTGAAAGCCCCGAGTCCTTCGAACAATGGAGCCATGCGGCACAAACACAGAACAAGAACTACCTGCAGAAACAAGCAATTAAGAAGGGAAGAAACGCAGCACACCCAAATCTGACCCCACGAAACCCCCAAGGCTTTTTCTGGCGCCGCCCGAACCAGTCGGGTAACGCCGGGAACGCGGCACGACCACGACTCCCGCCGCGTGATCCCAACGCAATGGACACAAGTGCCGGGGCCGCCCGAAAGGCAACCACCGAAGCGGAGAAAGAAAAACACCGCAAAGAAGGGAGATGTTACGAATGCTCCCGTCAAGGTCACGTGGCACGGAATTGCCCTGACCGAAAGCCGCGCATCAAAGTAGCCGATTCCCACGCTACCCCGGACGCGTCCGAAACACTGCAGAAGATTCCCACGCCGCCTCAAAGCGTACAAGGGTTAGCTTCCACACTCCTGGCCCTGTCAGACGAAGATAGGGAAGAATTCATTAAGTGCATGAGAGCACAAAACGAAGATATGGGTTTTCAGAACGCCTGAGTGCTGTAGCTCTCATTCGGGCGTGTAGTTCTAACACTGTATATGTCTCCAAGAATCGATCAATACGAGTGGATTTGATTTGTTATGTTGGAGACGAACGAGCTACGACAACCGCGCTTTTCGATACCGGCGCAACCGAAAACTTCATACACCCGAGAACCCTGGAAGCATACAACATAACACCACGAAAATTGGCACGGCCAAGGAGAGTCACCAATGTCGACGGGACCGTTAATGCCTCCGGCACGGTGACGGAAGGAGCTGTGATTGCACTCACACACCAGGGTCGGACCCAACAGCATGTCTTCCTCGTCGCCGACATAGGGGAAGACAACTTCATCCTGGGGTACCCCTTTGGCGAAAGTGCACAACCAACTATCGACTGGGAAAAAGGATGCATCGGCGGACCAGTATGGATGTACCAAGACATACTACGACTCCCCGCGAAGATAAAGGTGGCCCAAGAAGAACAGCTCTTCTATCTCCCCCTAAAACGAACTACCACGGTAGCCCAACAGTTGGCTGCACAAGCAATTGACAAGACAAAGCGACATTGGACCGAATTAGTCCCCAAGGTATACCACCCTTACGGGAAGGTCTTTGAAGAGGAAGCGTCCAAACGATTCCCAGGGAAGCGACGATGGGACCATGCCATCGAACTGAAACCCGACGCCCCCTCATCCCTCAACTGTCGCATCTACCCCCTCTCACCCAAAGAGCTCGAGGCACAAAAGGAATTCCTCGCATCGAATCGACGACTAAAGAGGATCCGCAGATCAAAATCGCCGTACGCAGCAGGATTCTTCTTTGTCAAAAAAAAGGACGGAAAATACAGGCCGGTCCAAGACTATCGACCACTCAACAAATGGACCATCCCCAATAAATACCCCCTCCCACTAATCACCGACCTGGTCCAAGAACTATCAGGCAAAGAGTTGTTTACGAAATTCGACGTTCGCTGGGGCTATAACAACATACGCATCCGGGAAGGAGACGAATGGAAGGCCGCGTTCAAAACAAGCGAAGGACTCTTTGAACCGACCGTGATGTTCTTTGGGCTTACAAACTCACCAGCAACCTTCCAAACGATGATGGACGATATCTTCCAAGAAGAGATCGCCCAAGGATGGCTCAAAATATACATGGATGATATGGTCATAGCCACAGAGAACAACGCTGAGAAACACAGAGCCAAAGTGACGAAAGTACTACGGAAGTTGCAAGAACACGACCTCTACCTCAAACCGGAAAAATGCTCTTTCGGCCAACAAGAAATCGAATATCTTGGTATGATCATTGGCGGAGGACGAGTTAAGATGGACCCCGTCAAAGTAGAAGGTGTCCGCAACTGGGCAGAACCAACTACCCTCAAGGAACTACGAGGTTTCCTCGGGTTCTGCAACTTTTACCGCGCCTTCATTTCAAAGTATTCCGACCTCGCACGACCATTGAACGACATGACAAGAAAAGGACACCAATGGCATTGGGGTCAACCCCAACAAGACGCCTTTGACGCCCTGAAGGAAGCCTGTACGACCTACCCAGTCCTCCGGACACCCGACTGGAACAAACAATTCATCCTCGAGACCGACGCCTCCGGTTACGCGATC
>QLPC01012265.1:0-11122 GCA_003314055.1 Lactifluus hygrophoroides
CATTGCTGTGCACAATGCGCACGTCGGAGCACACTGGACAACATCGTTGCTCTTTGCCCTCGTTCAAGAACTCGTTGGCTGTTATGATGCACCGGAGGACAACTTTAACGGTAGGTACTACTCGCGCGCTTATCACCTCCCCAAATTTCTGAGAAAGCTTGGGCGTAGTCGACGTTGCCGCCAAAACGATTGAAAAGTACAACCGCTTTGCAAGTCGCATCGAGGAGCTGGGACTACAAGAGGATGTAGACGCGAAGCCGATTCTTGATGTGAGCTCATCCTGTTACCGGGATGTGCTGTCGCGCGCTTCCCGAGTTAATGCCTTCATTTACCCGCAGGGACGCGAGATCGTACGAACCCTCGGTGCGCCCAAACAAGGTCAGTGGACAGGAAGAGTGCTCGCAGAGGTAGTCAAGTGGCAGCTCGATCACCCCGGGGAGCCAAAGGAGCATTGTGAGGAATGGCTCAAGGTGGAACTTGCCGCAGGGCGTATCTCGATAGAAGACATAGCCTCAAGTACTCAAAAGAGGCCAAAGAGCGGCCCAAGGGAGGCCGCGGTGAAGAAAGCCAGAAAGTGATGTGGATTCGAAGTATGTAACTTGGTGTAATTTAACTCTCTTAGATGGCCATTCGAAGACATGTACAGTACAAGTAAGTTTATAATTGTGTACTAGTTCGTTACGGTAGAATATTGGGTTTTAGAGAATATAAAGCTAACCATAGTTTTATTGATTGAGTGAGGGGAGAGCAGGCATGCCAGTAGCGGAGGACAGCAGAGATGGTATTATCGCTTCCGGTTCGCCCGACCAAGCCTATCACCTCTCGCCCATCTCCACCTCCCAAGACGGCCAACACCCGCTCGGGAACACCCAGCCCTCTTCACGTACCCCTCGCGCTCAACTTCAGGCCCTCACGCGGGAGGACCTGATCAAGACTTTCAAATTGCGGTTTGACAGCAACGCTCAGTTCCCGGCATCACTTTCTAAGGACATGATCGATGCATGATCATCGACATCGACACGTTCCTGTCCCGCCTAGATGCTGCTCACCCCTGACCCTAACCTAGACCCGTCCCCTTGGGCACCAGCTTGGCTCGACGCTACGGACATCATCAACCCTCCCGGGGTCCTCCTATCTCTGGAAGCAGGTTCCCTCGTCTCCTGTTCAGCCTGCCTGGCCCTCTCCAGACGTCAGCCCCGAAATCGATGCGCCTGCAGGAAGCTCCAGGAACTCGCTTCAGCAACCACCTACACTTGAATGGGCCTGTGCGCGGTCTGCCAAGCGCAGATGCACGAATCCTGACGCCGATCACTTCAAGGAAGGAGAGACTAACAGCGAATGCGACGCTTCTGTGATCCCATTAGTACTATCTGCCACTCGTCTTTCTGCGTCTCCGAAGCTCGAGTCCCGCTGGAGTACTATGACAAGTACCCTTTCGATGTTGTGCACGGGGCCACTTTGCTGCTTGGACTGAGACACGCGCATGCATGATCCACAGGTACCTTACTCGTATATTTCCTTTTCGACTATTGATTTGAATTAACATTTGAATTGTCAATTCCTACGTGTGATGCATGGTCTGGCCATAGTACAAAGGTATAACATGTTGTGCGATGGTGACTCATGATGGAGGCGGGGACGTGGATATATGCGTGAAAGAAAGTTGTGTGCGAAAAATAATTAAATTGATGAAGATTGCGGTTACACGGCCATGATGGGGGTCCAGACAAAGGCTACGCCATTGACTATGACGTGGCTGTCATCTTCCGTTTTTTGCCAGCGACGGCTGGTGATGAAGGTGAGACTGGAGACGGATTCTCGGGAGAAGGGCCAGCGCGGATCTCAGCATTCGGGTGCGGCGCGTTGTTGACTTTCATTTTTGGGGTGTGGGAATGTCCGTTCGTGGTTTTATGTGGATTACCATGTATGTCGAATGCATGGCCATTTGACGGTTGCGTGTGACGAACAGATGAAGATGCTAGTTTCGGACAGGTAAGCCTGTTCGTTCACGCGTTCACAACTCGCCTGAATACCGCTCACCTTTCACGCTGTGATGCCGGAACAACCCGATCAAGGCACCCATCTCGTGCGCATCGACCACGCGACCCGTTCGTACACCGCTGACAGGTGAGCTGTCTACTGGTTCATCAACATCCATCACGATGTCCTTTTCGTTTTCTGTTACATTAGACTCCGGGGCGTTCATGTCTTCGGGCGGGCGAAGGGTGAGGAAGTGGTTCATAAGGGGTTCAAAAAGCGTTTCCAGAGGTGGAATTAGATAGGCTGGCCCATCGAGTATGTTGCTAATAGTCTCCTTGCCAATCCCAGGTTTTAATGTAGCTGCAGCCTTCTTCTGGATAACTGAGTTGATAGGCACCGTAGAAAGAGCAGAGTCGCCAAAGATGTCTTGAAATAGAGTCCTTTTGTGCGGCTCCTGTGAACTGCCAATGAGCCCACGAGCAACCGAGCCCTCTCCTGCAGGCAGGTGCACATCATCTCCACAGACCACGACGTCCCAACTATCTGTGATTCCGACCAGATGGAACTTTGATGCCTCCTTGGCTTTGGAGGGTAGCTGAGGATACCATATCATGTTTCGCGGCGTGAAAGGGAGAGTGTACGTTCTAAGAGGGCTACTTGTCGATGGACCAAAAATTGAGATGGTACTACTCGGAGATTGAGAGGAAAATATTGCAAAGTGTTCATCTCTAGGGTGAGAGACGACGGCACTGATCGGGTGGGCACACCGGCGATGCCATTGAACTACACAAGTCAGCGTCTTTGAATAGGCATTAGATGGAGATGTGTGGGAAACCTACCCTTTTGTGTCACTAGGTCCCAGAGCACTACATCGGTGCGCCCCGCAACCGCAAGAAAACGGCCATCATTTCCCAGAAAATGGACTGAACGTACTGGGCCGCGCAGTTCAGAAGTGGTGAAAGCCCGGATGAGGGCATTCGAAGGTGGGTCGTAAACGGCAACGTATGTCCCAAATGCCGCGGCCAAGAGAGAGCCATCGGGGGACCATGAAACTGTCCAGGGAATCTCACGCTTGAAGGTTAAGCTCGAACGCGCTACCCAAAACACTACGGGGATCGACATTTAGTGAGAGTGTTGCCACTCGACAGACAAGAAACTCACCATCTGAAGTGCCTGCCTTTTTGTCTACAACCGTCCGAATTCTCCAACTTTTCAAGTTTCCATCCTCTCCGGAGGTCACAAGGAGGGTACTTCCAAACGAGTCGTTTGGAGAGAACACGATCGACGTCACCTTGGCCGGGCCGTGCGGTCTGTCGATGCGCGTGTTGAGAGTCCATAGTCCCGAGGAACTCTCCCATCGCCAGATTTTTAGGAACACCTCCCCACGGAATGACTCATCGCCTTCACGAGAGTCGATGGTTGCCAACCATTCCCCTGAAGAAGAAACTACGGCTTGCTCGACGCGTGAGGGCTCGAGCATCTTTTCGTCCCTCCGCGAAACGCGATTCGAGGGGGATACCTCTAATTCCGAATATAGTTTTGATGAAGATGGCGAATAAGTTTGTAATGAGGATGGGTGAGAGGATGGGAGAATGAGCGTGGCTGAAAGCGAGTGTACGGCCAGTGGTGTTGGTGCGGATGCTGAGGGTCTACTATGTGATATTGCGGGATCTGAGGGACGAAAAGAGATCAGCGATGTTCTCAGAAACTCCCAGAAACAACTCGCCTAACTTAATGCCAGAATACGAGCGCGAGATTTTCAGCTTTGCAGAGCTGATGAAGACAAAACTTGCATCCGCCAAACCCAGTAGATACTCCTCCTCTCCACTCTGTGTCCGTGAGACTGTCACACTGTATATTGGCGCGCCGACCCGGGGGACGAATTCCTTTTTTCCCGAGTGAACTTGCCAGATCACTAGGACGGACTCTTCTCCACCACTCAGTAGATAGGCCCCGTTGGGAGTAAACGTAAGTGCCGAAACAGCGTGCGCATGCCAGTGAAAAGTCGTCGTGGGCGCGCGTTTCTCCACATCCGCTTTCGGGATCGCAACATTCGCATGTAAACAATACCATAGTCGTATGTTGCCCTTCTCGTCTCCCGTCGCGAAATATTCCTCCGTTGGGTGGCAGGCAAGACATGTGAGCGCTTCGGGAGAGACAAACTTGATAAAGCCTGCTTTGAGGTTAGTCGTTGACGCCACATAGGCTTTGTGACCCCCGATAGCGACGAGCCAGGAACCACCAGCTGAGACGGCGAGACCACGCGTGGTGCGGGTCTTGCCCACGACCATAGTCTCAGACGGCGCTTGAACAGGGAGCTCAAGAGCAGCAAGCGATGGTTTCATCGATATGCGCAGGACAACGCCGTTATCATCGTCGCCTGGGGGGGAAAAAAATAACGTTGGGCGACGGATTAGGACGAGTGCGCCTGAAGAACGACTTACCGTTGCCCTTTCTCTTCTTGCCTGGTCGTGCAACAGCAACGAACAAAAAATCCTTCCATTGCTCGTGAGCAGCTATGTGGCGTACTGGATTCCCAACGCCGATTGTCTGTAGCAGAACTCCATCCAAGATATCCCATACTCTGATATGACCATCGAGGGAACCGGTAATAAGTTGGTACGGGTTATGCGGATTCAAGACGGCGGACGTTAAAGTGCCCGAATAACTTCCTGTAGATAGCGTTGATACAACGAGGCCAGTTGCGGTTGAGTATATCTTCACACTGGCGCCGACGATGGAAAAAAAATAACTGGATGATGTACAAAGGGTCACTTGGACCGGAAAGGGCACAGAACCATGTGCACGCACCTCCCGTCCTTGGTAAAAAGCGCAGGATGTCTATTCGTAGGTGATTCTGTGATGGCGACCCACGACCACGACTTTGGCTGTTCGGGATTCACGGATGTGCTCGCCTGAGCAGGACGTTCCTCCGTCGGAACTTGTTGGCCACTTGACTTTGGCCTTCGATGCCTCCGCGGTTTGCCCGATTTCTGTGAGGGTTGAGAGTCGTGTGACCGTTGAGACAGCGTTGATTTCACGTTCACGTTTGACGGAACCATGGCCAAGGAGGTCAACTCAACTCCGTCAACTCGGATTGTATGCCGCGGACTCACGCGCAAAGGTGAAAAAAGTTTGGTTACAAACTAGGCAACTCTTCCTAAATTAGGGCTAACTTACTACACACTCACTCAGCTACAACAGTGGGCTATCAACGTCAACACCATCCGCCTCTTTAAACCCGGTTAATACTCTGATCACACGACATGGAACGTCAAAGTCCTCCTCACGAGCCTGCGCACGTGCATCTAGTATTGCCTTCCGTATTCGCTCTTCCTCCAATAATTCGGCCTTGTGCAAAGGATCACGCTTGGGAAGATTGAAACCAAGCTCGGTCAACGAGTACCATATGGATATTCGCGCGCGCATATCTCTGTGCCCTGTTGTGCGAACAATGCAACGGACCGAACAGGGAAGATCCACTCACGCTTCAAATCGTTCAAAGAGTTCGTCGAATATTGCACGCGCTTCCTTATCTTGTAACATTCTACTCTCCCAGCCCAACTCGATCAAGGCATTTCGACGCGAGCGTTGGAACATTTTCAATTCCTCCCACATGGCTTCTCGACATCCGCGCACGGCCATAAAGGAACGATGAAGATTCATCGCACGCGTCCGCTCCCCCAACCTGCTCAACTTCTCAACGGGCACAATCGATTGAGCGAGCAGTGCGTTGTCAAGAGTCGGTGTTTCGCTGGACGTAATCCAAGAGGCTACATGTGTGATCGAGGATTGTGGTGTATGCCCTCGACGTCCGTTGTTTTTGGCTGCCTCTTGACTGGAAACGCTGGCCACACCCGGTGGTTGTGACTTGGTGTCATTGGTCGTAGATGAGGTGTGAGAGTTGGAATAGTCCAGAGAAGGAAGAGAGAGCGATGATGACGAGCGGTTTATTGTTTTTGCAAGGGATGGTGGGCGGGTATTGGGATACGATGGGACATCAGGTATATAGGATATTGAATCAAAGTTAGCGAAGTACTGCGTGGTTGGCCTGGTGACCTCCGGCAGTGGAGGAAGCGGCGCGAGAAAGGGCACAGAAAAATTAAGCGATGGTGCACTGAGGCATCGTGAAAAGAACGGTGTGAAATACCCTAGAACGACAACTGCCGCCATCAAAGTTAGTCAATTTTCGCACCTTTAAAGGCTAGAACGAACCTGTTGGCTTCAAATTTATGAACCTACTTTCAAATACCGAGTTGAACAGGTACTCTAGGAGGACGTGCTCGTGAGCAGTTTTTCCATCTGGCGTTGGGGGTGGAGAGGGCAAAGTTAGGCTGGACGAGTCACTAGAACTTCGGCGACCAACACCGGATGGGTTACTAGCTCTGAGCGGTTCAGTGAACCACCGCGGAAGTACGGGGAATATGATATCTGCATTCCAGTCAGTGGAATAGAGCACATAGGTGGAACAATAAGTCCTCGAACCTTCTTCTATGACTTCGACAAACCCGTCAGGCTGCATTACCCTGCGTACTTCCTGGGATTCTTTTAAGTATATGCGGGGTATTAAGTTGAATCAAGAGAAGCACCTCAAAGAGCGCAGACCACTGAGACAGGATACATGAGCACGTAGAATCACATGAAGGATTGAAGCAACTTACCTTGTGCTCGGGTACGCCCTTCGAAATGTGCATGATATGGACAAAGTCGAACGTGTCGTCATCAAAGGGTAACTTGTTTGAGAGACTGAAAGTGCTCCGCATTGAGCCGTCTGCAACGCGATAAGGAAGCCTGACGTACAAATTTCCATGTTCCCAAGTTATTCTGCGGGCAACATGTGATTCAAGATGATTGAGAGGGAACTGTACATTGACAAGGTCAAAGCCAATAAACGTGGTACCTGGCCACTTGCGCGCTGCGTCAATGGTCCACATGCCGACCTATGCAACTCAGGATTGGTTAAATAAAACAAGACAAAGAACGACGTACCCCGCAGCCGAGATCCAAAACTCGTCGAGGTGGATAGTTGGGTGTAGCTACCATCGATGGCGGTTCATCGAAAAGACTTCTCCAGAAGTGATGATCTGTAGCATCACTGACAAGGCAGGCTTCAGATACCTAGACAAGAGAGTGGGTTAAGCCAGAGGGAGTTACGTTACCTGTCAAGGATGTCTCGGTCATATGAAATCGGGTACGGTGCCTTTCCTGGGGGATAATTATGGTGTTTGTGGCCGTGTTTGTTCACGAATTGATTCTCTCTGCGACGGGGTTCGGTGATGAGAAGGGTAGAACGAACGCTCATGGGATGACGGTGAGTGGTGGGAATATTATGGGTTATGGAGGCGGAGATATGGCATAGGTCACAACGAGGTTTAAAACAAGTGGAATGCCGGAGACGGTAACTTGAACGGAAGCGGACACTCGCGCTCGCTCGCAACATTATCCGATAAGATTTTATATTTATTCCATCACACGTCTTGGCACTGGCACTAAAAAATCAAGGTTTCGCCTAACCAGAACACGCCCTCAAGAACATCATTTGTAACGTCGAGATATCAATTATGTCTTTCACTTCATGCCACGAGATCAAATTGCATGACGAGGATACCATTAGGGTGAGAGATCGACGCTTTACACGCACCAGTGCTGCGAGGTAAGGTATGAAACTAAATCATCCAGCGAATGCCAATCAGGAGGTAATATATTAAACACTACTCTGCTGCTTGGTTGAGACTATGCAGGAGCTCAGGAAAGAAGAAAGAACCTACAGACAAGTAATTCTCCCACGAAAAATATTGTGTGCTGGAGCTTTTGACGCCGTTCTCGTGCATGTGCAAGAGCTATATCCAAGTCGTGGTCATCTGAGTGTTAATGGATCTAACCCAGTCTTTCGAGACACTGGTATCAAGGCACCAGGTCCAGTCAAGAAGCGTAAATTATTCTCCGCTTCCCTATGACCGGTCTCAACCTCGCCAAGGCTACCATTGGAGGGGTTGAGCAAAAGGTGCCCAAGTCATGACCAAAAACAGCTGGTGGTTGTGCTCTCTGTCCGCTTGGTATTAGTACACCGCGCCCACCTGAATGATTGCAATGTTATGCCTAGCGTAGTTATGACCACACCAAACGGAGATGAAGACTCTCGCAGATGCCACAAACCTACGAGGTTGCCGGCACGAGTTCGAAGCTAGAAGCAGCGAAAAGTGCATGCGATTGCTTGTAGGCCAAAACTCCGCTGAATTGGCAGTGCTTATCACCTAACACCTATCTCTGATCTTCCCACAAGACACATCGTAAAAAAGTCGGCAGGCAATAGAAGGATGACAAGCTGCGGACAAAGAGTGCTCGTTTCATTAATCTCAGCATGGTGCAACGTTGTGCCAATTTGATGGACGCGGACCCTTCTTCGCCTTCCTTCTGGGCTGCTTGATTAGAACAAAACTACTACTGTGTCTGCGTCTGATGACCGATGCACGGAAAGGAGAGTGTCACATGACTAATTAAGGCTTGGTTGGGCTTGATCGCTCCGTCACTCATGTTGTCCTGGTTCAGCCGTCTTGGTCCCAAGCCCCCCAAGACACCGCCGCCCCCTTCAGTCAGGTCAGAGCAACAAGAGCGACAGGAACCTAATGCGACAGCCCTAGCACCATCACCAGCTCCAGCAGAGAACCCGAGTCCCAAAGAGCCTGCTCCGAACCTCCCCGTACATTCTCCAGTCGCCGTCGATGGCCCGCCAGCGACGACAGCCCTTCCATCAGAGCAACCAGCGAAAAGCGTTTTCACTTCAGCACTCAATACGCCTCATGACGTCGTTCTCGCAGAACTACACGGTCACCATAATCCCGCTCATGATCCGCCACCAGGCGCGCGCGCTGACGCGGCCACTTCCTCTGCATCAGCAGTAGGGATACAAAGTCTCGACACTCTCCCAGCTGCAACTTCCGAGGCGCAAGAATCAGTCGTCTCTTCCTCTTTGCCGCCGCCGCCCGACCCGCTCTACGATCCCTTTACCGGTGTCACGATAGGCTTCCTGTCCCAAGCGTCTTCTTCCCTGGCGCAAAGCAGCGAGGGCCTCTGGGCCCGTCTGGCACGCATCCGCACGTTGCAAGCTGAGGTTGCTAGTATGCACGTCACCATGGAAGGCATTGGACCCGGAGAATCGACGATGCCGCGATTGCGGAGGACCGCGCAGCGCACCGTGGGTGAGCGTCTTGAAGACGACGAGGACACCGATGGGAATGGCGGCTTGGAGGCGGAGATGCGGCGCACTCGCGAGTTTGAACTGTCCGAGCGGAGATTTGACGGGCGGAAGGAGAGAATCGAGCAGATTGTGACCAAGGTGGGCATTTCGATCTCGAGCCTCGCTTCGTTTCTTTTCTCTTGCGATTGATGACCGCGATGATGGGGTGGGGGATTAGCTGGACGAACTTTCGAAAGAACTCGCGGAATTTCATGCGCTCGACACGCCAGCGGTCAACTTTGCAACGGCTTCGCGCCCCGCCACTGGTACTTCTACCCCAGTCCCGCGTCCCACTGCGCGTCCCTTCCATCTACGTCGTATCTCTTCGGAAGCCTCTCTCCGCGGTCGCGAAGAGATCTTTGACAGCCCCGCCAGTTTGCATGGTCCTCTCCCGACCTTTGGAGGTCCCTCTGGAGCCGGGGTGGCGCCTGCACAGCCCGATACAGAAGTCCCATAACATGAGTTGGGAGACTTCCTCGCCAATGACACACTGGAACGACATACTCCAACACCCCCACACGTTCAATAATATAAGGGCTTCCCCACATATAGTGCGCGAAATTTCGATTACTCCAAGCTCGGGAGCCTTGATCAAGAGATCAGGAAAAGCCCCCATTTTTGTGAAAGAAAGCGATCAGGGTTAATGGGACATTTCCTTGCGGGGTAAGGCTGCAGGTTATATGGTAGTTAGTAGTATTTTACGATCCAACGCATCGCGTAAATTGCAGGGACTAAGTAAAGGTAGCAGTAATGTACATTACGTCGAGTTCCTCTCACATAATAGTCAACCCGAGAGAATGTGTGCATAACGCATGAAGGATGATGCAACAAACGAAAGAGGTGGATGTGAACGACAACTGTGAAACGTGAAAAGAAAACAGTTTGGGAGGCTCCGCAGGGATTCCAGTAGCAGCTCTCATCCGCCCAGGATAGCCAAAGCCGAGCGCAACTCCTTTCTCGCCTGTTCTGCATCTTCATAATCCAACGCAGAAATCGCAAACCGACAATGTTTCTGTGCCTTCGCGATCAGACCCGGAGTGAGTTCCGGCGGTGGTGACGCCTCTGGGAGTGCTGGTGGTTGCGCTGGCGGAGGAGGAGGAGCCCGCGCGTACGGGGCGGAGGGGGGAGGGGGAGGCAAAGGAGGCGCAGAGGCGTATGGGCCTCCAGTAAGATACGGCACAGTAGAAGGTGGCGAATTCCGCGGTACGAAGTGCGTAGGGGACGCTGAGCGTTGCGCGCGCGTCGTGGGCGAGGAAGCCAAAGGCGCGCCTGTACTGAGAGACGTCTTACGGCCCCGTTCCTGTCTCAGACTTGAAGTGGGTGAGCCACGAGGCGGGGAAGCTGCTGCTGCGGGTGGTGGGGGCGGTGGTGGTGGTGGTGGTAGCGGCGGCGGCGGAGCTTCAGATGGACGTGGCCTTGGATCGACTTGGTGGCGGCGTGATTTGGAAGTGGAGGACCCTACGGAGGATGGGGGTGAGAGCGACCCTGTTGGAGGGACCGCGTGTCGTGCTCCAGTGCCATTGATCGGGACTGGTGCTGACCTGGGGGCTATCTCCAGAAGTGCATCGCCCTCACCGAAAGCAGTAGATACCGGCGGAAAAGCAGCAGATGCCGAATGAGGTCCCTCAAACTCGTGGCCGACATGCGTATTGGGAGCGTCACTTGATCCTGGTGGAGGAATGAGAGGAGCCGACAGCTGGTCATCGACGACAATCTCAGTCGATGATACCCCTCCGCTCGTTACAGAGGTTGGTTGGCGACCCTCCCGAAGAGCTTTGGAGATATCTGCGGCTCTCCACTTGGCGTAACGTACTTTCTCCTCATGCTAAAGGACGACAGAGTCAAGAGAGAAATAGTTGAGAGAAAGGTGGATGCGATAGATGAATTTCCAGAACGGACGGACGG
>QLPC01012265.1:11621-38861 GCA_003314055.1 Lactifluus hygrophoroides
GACCTGGGACATACACCAATACGAGATTACGGGATCTTGAGTTCTCGTCTCGTGCGCGCGTTGCAGGTACGGAGTGATCGATTTGAGATCAGGAGGGATGGGTGGCAGGCCGAGATAAGACATTTTTCAAGTGTGCACGACGACCCCGTTTACGAAAGGCGAAAGGAACAGAGAAAGAGCAGCCAAGGCCAAGACTGTCTTTAAATTTATAGCTCGAGTTCTGAACGCTTTGAAAACGTGTTCCACAGCCGCACCGGTTGTGATCAAGCGAGCACACACATATGACTCGGAACTCGGACCAAGCCAAGTAACGGATTAGGTTGCTCCGCTCTCCGCATCTACATGTCTGGTGTATCATAACCTCGTGGCTACCCCACTCTGCTAGCCTAACTTTAATTCCTTCAGCCCAGTCGGACTCCGCCCTTCAAGTATCCTCACCCTGTCCATCACAGACCCTGGCACGGGCGGTAGCTTGTGTTTCCTTGGCCCCATCAACAACTGCGGTCTGTCCGTGCGCAGCTTGAGCGGTTCGGTCCGGCGTAAACGTGCTTTTCCATTTGCACAAGGTGCGTTGGTGAATCTATTGTCCCCAACTGCTCTTGCTCATGGGTTAGAAGTGCTAGATACGCGAACCAGTTATTAAGAACACCTGACACGTAACAAAGACTTGAATCTCCTACCGGATGCTTCTGGATCGTGGTTACACTTCCCAGCGAATATATGCAGCTCCGCACTTTGTTGGCTTAGCTTTTTGGGCAAATCTTCGTTATGAGCATGTATCTGTCGGAGCTTCTCTTTGACGCGTCGCGTAAACGGAGAGTCGTGGCTGCGAAAGGTGGGTTTATCGTCCTGATCGTCAGCATCCACATTCAGTGTGCCATCATAGGTATCTCTGAGTTTGCCGCCTCCCTGTAATTCAGTTTGTTCCAGACGTCGAAACATCGAAGTACTAGCAATTGTCAGAGCTCTAGAACGCGCCCGATAGAGTGACGGGATGGGAGAGACGATACAGCTCCCAGAGCTACTTTGATCGCGATCTGATGGACGAGTGTCGTTGCTTATAGAGCTTTCAGGCCCCGTACTACTAGTTTTGGAACCCTGTCTTCGCCTGTCTTCCTTCTTGCATTCGGATGTTTGCATAGTACTCATAGCACGACGCCGGCGAGGCCCTTCATCCCGCACCCGCACCGTGGATTGTGCCTCAATGACTTGCATGGGTAGCCATTGATACTGTGCGGCGGGCAACTGCGACGGCGGAGCATCCACCATGGAGGACACTCCATCCTCGCACATTTGCAATTCGTCACCAGATGCGCTTGAACCAGCGCTTTGTAGGCATGGAGTTGGATGGTACTGTGGCAATAATTCCTGCAAATATAAGTTAGCACAGACAGATCTAAACGCAAGAGAGTGGCAGAGAGGTAGAGGCGAAATGCTCGCACAACAGACGCTTGATCACATCACTTACTTTAATACCCTGTGGATGTTCTAGCGATGGCGGTCGTGTCCTGTAAGGAGGCGGCGAGTCTGGGCGATTCTCCCAGCTGGTATGTTGATGGAGATCGAGCTCATTGGTCGTATTCGGCCCGTTGGTGTGTGTGTACTTGATAGAATTAGGCAGGTCGCTCACGGAAGTGGGAGGGTCCACAGATAGCATGGAAACAATGCGTATAGGCAGTGTAACAGACAATCGCGAAGTCAGTCCCAGAATACCAGCAGAAGCATATATAGTGACACGAATGGCATGATCGACGGCAAGGAGTTCGGAGCGCGCGATTGACAGCGTATCAGGCTGAGACATTCTCGCTAACATGAGTTGATTGGATGATGTCAGAATGGCGAACGTACTGGTATCAGAATGCGGTGGGTGAGCGCTGTCTTCTCTTGAGGACTAACCCCAGGCCACCATCCCCGGGAGCTGGCACATCCTCTTGACGTACGGTCAGCCATCACGAGTCGGCTGTCCGAAATTTCGTCTACAAATGCCTTGGCTTGATAGCTACTGGAGATGCGATTATCGGTGGAGTGGTCACCTCGGCGGCTTCGTGCTCCTGACCGAGGTCTGTACACGGTTGTGGTACGGATGAGAGTGAGACGCAGTGACTGTACAACTTTCCAAGTGTCGTTCGATATTTGTATGTGCACATAGCAGCATTGTCCCGAGAAGTAGGATGGACGAGGAAGTCGCGCGGATAACTTCAACTTGCCATATGAACCGCCATGAGAAAATGGCATCGCGGCCGTGGAAACCAGGGGGCGGGTTGAAGGTACGAGCACCTCCTGAAGTGACAAAGAAGGCCAGATCGAGCATGAACGGTAAAAATGTGCTAGAGATGGTTGATCTGTATTTGGGTCCTTGATGTTAATCGAGCTAATGCATATAATTAGCGTTGAACTGGACGACCCTTTTTCGAAAGCGTACGCCATGATGATGTAGCGCACCACCGCACCACCTGGAACGTCGATGACACCTTTGGGTTTGCCGAAACAGGAATCAACTGGTAGTACCATCTCGAACGGTAAGACATGTAATCCTTCCCTCGCCTCTCGATAGCCTTCTTCATCGGCATAATCGGGACTTTCGGAGAAAATCTGCTCACTAGCATAGCTAAGCTCATTGAATGGGCAGGAGTAATGAAAGAAGACGTGGAAAGTTGGACTATCCACTAGACACTCGAAGCCGATGACGCGCAACCTGTTGTTTGCTAAAAGGACCGGCAGGTCTCCTCGGCAGTGGTCGCGCACATGGACTACTAGTTGTCCGGAGATGCTTTGTCCTTGGACGAGGCTATCGCCAGCCAGCTGGAGGTCCAGCTCTACGCATGGTTTGGGCTTCGCTCGTTCAAGCGCGGTCGTATTGAGAGGCGCTTGAGAAGAGATGGAAGGATCTACTCTCAAGCGGGAAAGGACGTTCTGATCGCGTAGCTGAACTGTAGCTCCAGCTCTCAACTTGCCATCCACGTCGCCAAGGAGGCATCCAAGCTCCGCTGCATCCCTAGATGACGGAGAGAGTAGAGAACCGAGGCTGGACTGCCGTTGAAGGTGAAAATCTTCTCCATCTTCGCCCTGTGGTGGATCAAAAGACAAAGACTGGCGACTGTTCGCACGAAATGTGTTGAAGGTGGTACATGAAATATGGACGGAAGGAGAAACTTGGGTAGTCGTTGCATCGGACTGTACCTCTCCTGCGGGGAGCAAATGTCTTGGAACAGTTACGTGGCGATTGTCCAGACGCGACGGAGAAAAATCGTGCAACTCCTCGACTAGACGCAATGATTAGCATTTATCCTTCGAGCAGTACTGACTAGCATATTGAAGTGGAGCACCGTACTTACAGTCAGAGGGAGCCACTTGCCGCTGAAGGGTTTTACCAAATAAGTTGACCATACAGGGTGCCATTCAGGGTGGTTGAACACTGGTGGAAGCTCAGTGAACCAGTCGACTTTTTGCCTTACTCTAACATCCACACCCAGACAAGTTTAAATCGAGACCAAACTCCTGAAGATCTAGCATCGTGCAAAGTGAAACAGATTTGTCTATATTCAGGGAGTCGCACTTGAAGTCAGATGTCAGCAGTTGCAAAGTGGGAGGCGAGGTGGTAGCGGCGAGAAAAGCACTCGTGACTTGTTTCCAGCGGCGGGCCGTTCCACTCAACATGTCCTTGCACCTTGCACCGTGACAATGTGGTGTTCGATTACCATTCCGTCGTTTGCTTTCTAACATGTCGGAAAGCATAGCGAGGGTGTATACAAATACTTCCCGGCGTGCAACCCGCCAGCAACCCCTTGATCGCAAACCTGTCTATAGGAGCGTGTTGGGGAATCCTTTCCATGTTGATTTGTGAGAGTAACGCTCCCCTCTTCATTCTCTTTCTGATCAGTTTCATCTTTTGAAAGGCCCGCGATATCCCCTAGCTTGCAAGAAAAAATATTGACTCAGCTGACCAGTCTATTCGACGGGGTGGCCGCTCATTATCAACTTGTTGGCAATGCACGAAAGAAGTCGCGCCTCACTGTCAGCTCTTCTCAAGCAGGAACCCACGTTAGCGAATCAAGCCATGAACCCCTTAGTCTACCCACGTCTACCCCACCTATTATCCCGCACATAACTGTTGGCATCAATGAAGTGACAAAAATTCTCGAGATGGAGATTCAGACAGGTCGTCAGACCGTCATTACGTCCAACACGGCTCCAGATGTGATTCAGCCCTCGACGAGAGTTATTTTCATTTGCTACGAAGACCTGGATACACCTGCTATTGTAGCACACCTTCCCCAGCTGGTTGCCTTATGTAGTTCTACGAGGCGTGACGATCGTAAAATCAAAGTCGTCCAACTACCTGCTGGAGCGCAGACATCCATCGCTAATGCCTTGGGCTATTTAAGACGCGTTTCTGTCTTGGCTCTAGATGTAGGTCCTTTTTAGCTCTTATCACTATTTATTGCTGACATTGCCCCCAGAACGTGGCTCCTGGACTGGATCACTTGGAGCCTCTCCTTGCTACAGTGCCCGATCCCCCTGCGACCTGGTTGGCGTCTACGCAAGAAGTTGCCTTGGAGCCCTCTCACATCAAGCAGCTTCTCACGACAGCTCCGAAGGACATGAAAACCGCCAAGGAACGGAGGGCGCAGGGGCGTGCTGCAGCGAAGGAGAGGAATAGGATAAAGCCCCAGTAACCGCATGGAGATAGTGGTACGGCTGTCGTCCGTGGTCACTGGTATATTAGCGTAGTCATAGTGATTGAAGACCAGATGCTCTTTTCCACAAAGATGAATCGTCACAGTGTGATGAGAGCGATGAGAGTAGCACGTATAAGGATATTATCATTGCGGTCCTTGCACGGGGTTACGGCCGCATTGACAGCTGTATCGACTTAAGCCTCGAGCTCAATCTGTTCATTCATACGGACATGTTCATCGCGATCATAGGTACCATGCTCTCTGGTAAATCTACTACAGAGACCTATCTCATCGAGAAAGGGTTTGTGCCCGTGAGAATTATTCCCCAGGCAGTAGACTATGGAAGAGCGCAAGTGCGTACGCGGTTGTCTTTGTCTTCGTGACTCCTCCGCTCACGCGCGACATACTGTACTCGAACTAGGCATCCGGGTCCGATCACAACCATCAATATTCGTTCGTAGATGTGGACAATGACAGCATTGATCAAGCTGCGGGTTCGGACCCTCGTGATCATCTCACGTCTCTTCAAAGGAGCAATTCATTTTTGACCCTCCTTGACTCAACTGCACCTTCCCCGATAACCCCCAAGTTCGAGAGAAATCTCCCTGAACAGGCCCTGCGTTTTTCATCCGCCGCAGAACTTCTGGACCATGTAACGCGGAACTGGCGTTACAACTTCGTTACCCAGGACTTACGGGCCGAGTGGATGATCCAAATGTTTATCAAACGCCCCTTCTTCATGCTTGTTGGCATCGATGGGCCAATCTCCGATAGATTCCGTCGCTTAGGCGTAAGTTCGTACATCCACTCTGTTCCGTCATCCCATATCCTCACTGGGGCTATTACCAGGTAGGATTCCGGGGGTCACTTGAAGCTTTTATCGTAGCCAATGACACCGACGTTTACGGTCCGAGTCGTAGCACTCAACACGCGATCGAGAAGAACCAAGCTGAACGTATATCGCCCCTCCATAGCCTCCAGAAATACGTAAATTTGCATGTGGTCAACAATTTTGACTCCGTTGCTGCCTTGCGTTCATATTTGGATGAATTAAACCTCCTAGACATGGATCGTCTGAGGCCCAGTTGGGACTCTTACTTTATGGTATGTCCCACTTGATCCCCTTGAAGCTTCAGAGGTGACATGCTCATGCAGACTATGGCTTCTCTTGCCTCTATGAGATCCAACTGCATGAAACGACGCGTTGGCGCAGTGCTCGTGCATAACAAGCGAATCATCGCTACGGGGTATATGTTATTTCTACCTGGTCATCCCTATTTATCATCTATCTATTCCAGTTATAATGGAACGCCCATCGGCCTAATGAACTGTAACGAGGGCGGGTGCGCACGCTGTAACACTTCAGATGAGCGTGAAAGTTGCCTCTGCTTACATGCTGAAGAAAACGCATTATTGGAAGCTGGACGAGAGCGAGTTGGAGGGTCCACTTTGTACTGCAACACGTTAGCGCAAGGGTTCTGCTTTGATATGTTACTGAATGGGATCGCAGATGTCCGTGTCTTACCTGCACCGTGAAGATTGTGCAAACAGGGGTCAAGGAAGTGGTGTACAACCTTGGTTATAAAGTGTAAGGGCATTTCAAAAGCAACTTTCTCCAACTCACCGTAACAACAGAGACGACGCGTCAGCGAAGATCTTTCAGAATGCTGGCGTGATACTCCGAAGACACCGTCTGACACAATAATTTGATCAAGGACTACTGGTGTAACATCATACTGAAGCGAACTTGAATATATCCATGTAACTATAGCTCTGCTTTTCTTTGTAACTGCTGCAATATATCATCGGAATTTCTCTTGATATCCCACTCTGCCCTCTGTAGGAACGAGGTCGGGTTATTGCCCGTGGCCATCGTGGAAACGAGGATCAACCACACTGCGTCCGCATTCTTCTTCCCCGCGGCAACGAATAATTCGATCGCATACATCTGGAGTTCATTGTGGGCTTGACTGTGCAAGAAGCGCCTGAAATACACTAGCATTTCCCATGCAAGTGTATCGTTTACTTGTACAGTTTTCATCGATGCCGTCATGGTTTTTAGCATAGATCTATATAACCTATGCGAATGAGTGTATGCCGACTCCGTGCCAACTGACTCTGGTCCTCGTCGAGCCAAGGCGCTCTTCGAGTCTGCAACCTCGAGCTTTTGAAGCATTGACTTGAAGCGCGGCCAGACGTCGTCCCAAACCCTTCGGTACATGAAAGAGCCCACGTGCATGGACAGGGCCTCGACAAGACCCGCAGCGGCAGTGACCACGAAATACTCGGGATCTGATAGCCTGTTGAGGATAAACGGCCACGCTTGATGGATAGAGGTCAGCAATGCCGACTCCGGTAAAACCGGCACAGCTGACGAGAGCAAGGTTAGAATCTTTGCCCGAATGGTTGGAGACTCGTGTGTCAGAAAGTACATCGTCCTCGACACAATCTGTTTAGTCAATGCCTGTATTGGCGTCACTTTGACTGTGTCGGGGCCATCTTGCTTCTGGCTCCCGTCTGGCCTCGATTCCTCGTGGGCGCTTGAGTCCGTCTCTCCCCAAGGGTGTCGCGGTGCTGGGCCATAATTTGTTGTATCCTCTTCGTATCTCTCAATGCCGTTTATAGTTGCGAACCAGCTCTCGAAGGCATCCATGCGCGTATGGTCTGGAGGAATCGCGATCACAGGTCCCTCGTCTTCTTCACGAACGACGTGACTGTCCTCAACTCCCTCGACAACTTTGACGACTTCAAGCAGAACCTCGATTAACCCATCGACGAGAATGTCGTATCCGTGATACTCGTCTAATCTGTCGAAACATTCCTCGACGACGTCTGCCGCTTTTTGAATGACGTCACGGCCAACGAGCCGTATGACAAGGAGGAGGACCTTAACCGCATCAACATCTAGCCATTGTCTGCTAAGCCGACGCGAGACGGAGTCGAGAACGTAATCGAAATTGGAAAGGAGTAAGTTGGCTGGAGAGGCGTATGAGAGGCTGGATGCCACAATGTTCAGAGCGGCCAAGCCAGAATCGGACAGCTGCGATACTGGCGAGATAATGGAATGTAGCATGGGGTAAAGGACATGGAGGAGCGATGACGTGAACTGCGTCTGCAGGACTCTCGCCGATACCGACAAGAGCTGTAAAGCGACCATGCTATGGAGTATGGGCTGCCACGTTTGCCGCGACGGTTTAATTGATGTACCATGGCCAATGCGAAGGGACTGGTCCAAGACGATAATTCCCTGCACGTGTTCGACGTTTGGAATGTCGTCTGTTTTATCCTCCTGCGAAGCACCAGAAGTCTCGACGGGCAGGGTGTCAGCCTCCCAGAGCTCTGCCATGCTTCTTGAAAGTCCCCGTGAGGCATTATTCAGTCGCTTTGAGTATCTGGAGATAAAGTCGACTTCGGATCCGCTCGCGTGGACACCAGAAATTCCTTCCAGGAGTCGGCAGCCTAACCAAAGTGCCGCCACACCTCGCTCGTCTCTCCTATTTCTGCCAACGGCGGTAAACCACTCAACAGCATAAAGGCAGTCTTCACCACCAGCACTTCCCAGGGCCCTGAACATCCGCTCCAGTGCAGCCCCAGCGCTTCGACTTGCAACGAGCTTGATAGATAATTCTGGGAAGGTAGGTTCGTAGTAGTCTGGTCCTTGTTCCAGCATTAGACGGGCCACTGGAGTATCCACAATGTTTACAGGAGGCATCTCGAATGCCATGACTGCGAGCAGGCGCCAACCCCACTTTTCAATACCTCCCATGGGACCGAAGAGCTTTCCGAAGCCACTTGAAAGAGCCGAAAGATTGTCGGAGCCATCACGGGTTGTAGAAGTAACAAGGCGACATATCGCCTCTACTTGCCCAGCGAGGTGTTCTATTTTGCGATCTGCGCGAGAAGGTAGTAGTCGCGGAAGGGTGGATAGTATATCGCCCGTCATCTGGAGAAGGGTTTGCAACAGTGGATGCCCTACTTTCGATGTTGGACGGGTAAGCTGAACCAATGAATTGTTTGCATGGGACGACACAGTGTCATATGTCGATTGGGAGAGCGAGAGCAGGAATGAGGCGAGGAGAGATCGACAAGAGGGTAATGTCAGTGAGGTGGATTCTAAGAGGGTTGACGATAAGGAAGAAAGTGCTGCGAGAGCAGTCGCTGTGGGGTGAGATACAATCGGTGTCAACGTATTGAGGGCTATTAAAAGTTGAGAGGAAGTTGCTCTCAGCCAGGAAGGCGTACGCGCAACATGGTGCTCTCTTCCTGGCGTCACTTCATGTTCTCCCGTCCCTACTGCAACCGCGACGAGATCATCGAGATCTGTGACTTCGTGGATTAAACCCTCTTTGATGCATATGTCGTCGCCCACTGACTTAACTATCGCCTCCCGCATTACACATAGAGCCAGTGAAACGATTTCACCATTGGCCCAGCCTTTTGAAGTTGGTGCACCGAGAGCAAGTCTGTTCATTGTGCTAACCACACCAGGGAGGACTGTCGGCGCGAAGTCCTCAGAGACGTAGACTTCGAAAAGAATACGTAAGAGCTCGAGGGACGTCTTCTGGAGACGCAAAGATGAAGACCCCGCAGAGGTGATCAAAGCGTTTATTGCTTGCCCAAGGATTGGGATGAATCTAGCAGAGCGTGCGTGTGCCGAGAACTTTGAAAGCACCGTACTCTCATGTAGCGAATTAGGGCCGCTCTCCGTTCCACGTTGCCGTGTGAGACTGATGAGACATTGTATTGCAGCTTCTTTTGACTCGTCATCTCGTTCTTTCCCTTTGCCCTTGCCTTCCATATTTCCTATGAGGGAACTGCAGAGCATGAAGAGTTGTTCCCATGTTTGGAGATCGCAATACCACCACCAGTCCTCGCAAAGGATTCGGAGCGACAATAGCAACAATTCGAGAACGCGATCTGGTATTGCGGGTGACTCGTTTCGACGAAGGATCGACGTCAACGGAAACATGATATAAGACACAAGGGAGGGTGAGAAGTTGAATCCGCCGTTGTGGAGATTTTGAAGGAGTTGATGAAGCTCTGTGAGAAGGGGAAGGACGCGGGGAATAAGAGCAGGAGTGAGAAGTGAGTTCTCCAGCAAAGGCACGCATAATCGCTTGAGCTAGCTCTGACTGTGAGCAAGAGTAGCATGAAAAGAATGGATACGAAAACTGTACCTCCTTGAAGACGTCTCGGTCTTGTTCCTCTGCCATCTTATACATGCAGTGGATGCCGATGACAAAGAGTCAGCGCAGCGCCAGACGTGTCAATCGATTGCGCCACGGTTTTACATCCTTCATACTCCTTCTTGTACTAAATTATTCATGCAACTCAGTCCTGGTTGATCTTTTCAAAATGTCCCTCTCTTTCCCTCGGATTCTACTAATTGATTCCTATGACTCTTTCACTTACAAGTGAGTAGCAATCCTCTTTCACGGTGGTATATGCCAATGGCATCCTCAAGTCTTGCTGCACTGTGTCGGAAGGCAACACCTAATACCCATGTACATATCATTCGGAACGATCAACTATCCATCCAACAATTAACTTCCATTCTCCCTCAATTCGCCGCTGTCGTCGTCGGTCCAGGCCCCGGATCCCCTGAAGTTTCCGAAGACACCGGAATCATCTCAGAGCTCTGGAAGCTCCCAGAACACTCTCTAGTCCCTGTGTTTGGCGTATGCCTCGGACTACAGAGTCTCGCCATCGAATTTGGTTCTCGCTTAGAAAAGTTGACTGTGGTGAAGCACGGCCAGATTTCCCAGATCCACCACAACGGCACCGGCTTATTTAAAGGCGTTGGAAAGACGCACGCCGTACGTTACCATTCCTTGCACGTAGTCCCGCAGGAAAATGGAGACATAGAGCCTCTGGCATGGGCGGATGATGGTGCCGAGAACGGGCAAGTCGTTATGGCCATCAGGCATAGGACCAAACCATTCTGGGCTGTTCAGTACCACCCCGAGTCTGTACGCACCGCGGAAGGCGGCCTGCAGGTCTTGCAAAACTTTTGGAGGTTAGCCAAAAGTTGGTACGCCTTTCAAGGACGGATCCCGCAACCATGGTCCAACGGAGCTCTTTCGTTAGTTGGTCCTACCTGGCCCCAACCCCTTCTAACCAAACACCTTCACGATATTGCGTCGGTTACAACGTCGTCGTTGCACCTGCCCAACATGCCTGTGACTGATATGTGCGACATTCTTGGAGCAGCGGACGAATCTGCGCCTTTTGTGTTGTTGGAATCTGCTGCTCAACCGGGAAGATTCTCCATTATTGGCTGCGTCAGTCATGATTCACTGAAACTAAGCTATACTGTAGGTGACAACTTGATCTGCTTGTCCCGTGGAGAAGAGCGTTGGCTTGAGCCTCTCGGCAGTCATGACGTCTGGTCATGGCTAGCGGCCTTCATGCGAACCCGCAGGGCTACAGGCGGTCCTGAGAATGTACCCTTTTGGGGAGGGTTGGTTGGCTACCTTGGCTATGAACTTGGCCTAGAGTCCTTGCAAATACCGCTTATGCACCGTAAGGGTGTCCACACAAGGCGACATCCCGATCTGAATCTGGTGTTTGTGGAGCGGAGCATCGTGGTGGATTCACGTTTCGGCGACATTTACATACAATCTCTCAAGACAAGCGACCAAAAGTGGATAGAGGAGACCGCGCATCGCCTCACCCAGGCTTCAACGCCGCCGCCTGCGACATCACCTTATCTCCCCGTTAAGTTGTTCTCTCAAGCACCGATTATCCATCTCCCTCACGAAGAGACGTACAAATCACGTATACTCGAGGCAAAGGAGCACCTATTCGCCGGAGATTCTTACGAACTCTGTCTCACCGCACGTACTAGTATTACGGTCTGCCCGCGGCAGACTCATACTAGTTCGTCATGGGAGCTCTACAAGCGCCTCCGCAAGTATAACCCAGCACCATACTCCGGATTTCTTCGCGTTCACCCATCTACTCTCCTTTCATCGTCCCCAGAGCGTTTTTTATCCTTTACACGTTCCCCGCATTCTCGATGCCAGCTACGTCCCATCAAAGGCACTGTCCGCAAGGCCCCCGGTATAACTCGGGAAGTCGCCGAAGACTTACTGGTCTGTAGTAAAAAGGAAGTCGCGGAGAATCTTATGATCGTGGACCTCATCCGTCACGATCTCCACGGCGTTGTCGGGGAAGACGTCTCAGTAACACAGTTTTGCCGCGTGGAGGAGTACGAAACAGTATGGCAGATGGTCAGTGTGATTGAAGGAGCAGGGCCCGCATCGGGATTGAACGCTGACTCCGGCGAACTTGGCTGGGAAGTTTTGAAGAGGAGCCTACCCCCAGGTGAATTCACGTCTCATTGATTTTTCGATGGAATCAGCGCATGACAACACATCTTAGGGAGCATGACTGGAGCACCTAAAAAGCGCAGCGTGGAAATTTTGCAAACTCTAGAAGATAACAATCGCAGTATATACTCCGGAGTCTTCGGATATTGGGACGTGGGAGGTGGCGGAGACTGGTCTGTGGTCATTCGCAGCTGCTTCAAATACGAAGATCAGTCTCGGGACGGGGCAGCCGACTGCGTTGACTCCGAAGCTGAGACATGGACCGTTGGCGCTGGTGGCGCTATCACTGCCCTATCTGATCCGGATGCGGAGTGGGACGAGATGATAACTAAGCTTCAGAGCGTCCTTCGCATCTTCGAGGCCGCCGCGGGGTAGGCTGCCTCGGACTGCGTGACGGAGAGCTCTTAAAGTTCTGACCATGTTCAAAAATTTAACATCTTGCCCAAACTATCATTTCTGCAATACGTTACTTTGAATTCAACTTCAATTACAGTATATCTTTAGACCATATACACATGTACAAGCTACACCCCGCACATCTTCAACGACGTAGATTGTTGACAAATTTAGAACCAATAACACGAATCGCGAGTTCTAAGCCATGAGTGCGATGTGCTTCAATTCACTGGAACGAGTTAGCTACAGGATTGCGGCTTGTTTGACTCCTCTGGACTCACCTCTGGACTTGTTGACCAACTTTCATTGGTTCGTAGGCGATATCCTCCATACCTTCAATCGACGATTCCTGGCCCTTGCTCTTGGAGCGCTCTGCTAGTGACGGAATTGGCACAAGATCATAGTCGGATGACAGATGCCAAAAGAACGTAGAAGATATTCTGATGAGAGGGCGATCCGGGAATTCTGTTCTACGTCTCTGAACGGTCTTTCAAACTTCGATGAGCACAAAGAAAGGGGGCGTGATCATTCGGAGAGTGCTTACCGCGATGGTGGCCTCGTTTACAACGACTTCGTGGTAGCCTGCTCTGATAAGACCTCCGCTGAGGTGTTCCAGCTGCTTCCCAGCTTGCACAAGCAAGTAACGACCGGTTGGCGGAAACTGCACAAGAATGCGCTTTCCCGTATTACGAGCCCATATATGAAGGCCGGGGTATCGCGAACGACCATGAATAGTCAAGAAATTGAGATCGGTGTGGAAGCCAGCAAGGATGGTATCTTTCTCATTATACTTCACAAGGTCCGAGGCTGTAGGTGCCAAGAGATGGGGTCTAATCGCAGTTAGGACGAGGAGAACGCTAGACAGGACTACTCGCACCCGTATTTTCCTGCATCTGTAAACGCTTCCGGGGGTAAGCCTAGGCCCACAGCGGCCATCTGTGCTAGGCCCTCGACACTGTAGCCAGTGGAGTGTATGTCTAGTGTGAATTCTTGCCTCTGCATGAGAAGTACTCACGCGGATTTCATCGCGGAGCCCCATTTCTCCATTGCTGGACCCCATCTAGCTTTCAAACTCTCTGCTCGAGGTACGACGTTTGGGGCATTGAGAGCAGGAAACTGGGTCTGGTAGGGTGGCATATCACCCATCCTCCAAAAAAATCTGCACTTTGGATCTGGCTGGTGGGCGGTAATATCCAGAGGCCGTTGATCAGGCTCTAGCCGGGCGATGACCTTGAGACATGGCTCATCCACGGCGCACTTGGGTTTCTCCGTATTTTCAAGAGTGACACCGACTTGATAACCGAGCTCCGGGCGCTCATCATTTTCCAGTTCGGAGATAGGTTGGGAGAAATAATCCTCGAGGAGGTCGAGAAATGTCGCGTTGTCATCTTCAGAGACGCGACTGTCCTGTAATAGCAGTGCACCGTAAGTGATGAGCGCCTCGGCAGCCTTCCGGACCGGTGAAGTCAGTGCTTCGTTCCCATTTAATACGAAAATTGAAAAAGAAAACCTTTTCACATTCTGAAATCAGTTCTGGAGAGTCCAACGGTTGAGAGTTGTAGATATCAAGATCGATGATGGGAAGCATAATAACTACCAGAGCGGAATAGCCTCACACGACATTTATATGGTTCTCTGATTACGTACATACCACAAATACAATTCATGTGATTCGGAACAGGGCATGCGCCCTCCACACCTTGACCCTGACCTCTGACCCGCACCACTCACCTCGTCCTCACTTTGCGAGACACCATGATCAAAGTCAGTGGTATTCTCTGTATGTAAATTTATTCCGTGGACTCACGTCTCGAATCAGATTTGGAGCATGAAGAAGAACGAGGAGGCAGCGGCAAAGAAGAAGCCCAAGACAAGTGCTGCACAAATCCGAGTTCAGAAAGGTATGCATCGGATTGGTGTCTGTCGTCCTCGCGAGTTTTCATTAACAATTGCATGTAATTTTCTCCGGTCGTAAGATTTGACCGAGCTCGATCTGCCCTCTACAATGATCACACACTTCCCCGACCCTGCGGACCTCCTGAATTTTACTCTCACTATCACCCCCGATGAAGGCATGTTTGTACAACCATACTCATACTCTTCGTCTTGATCCGTCTTTTGTTCAGGAATGTACAAGGGTGGTGCTTTTGTCTTCTCCTTTGTTATCAACATGAATTACCCTCATGAGCCACCAAAAGTGAAATGCACGCAGACGGTACGTTAGTTCCGAATACGTTTATTTGGTGATAATAAACTGGCCATTCCAGATATATCACCCGAACGTGGATTTGGAGGGGAATGTATGCCTTAACATTCTCAGAGAAGATTGGAAGCCGGTTCTCAACTTGAACTCCGTAATGGTTGGATTACAATACTTATTCTTAGAACCTAACGCGGATGATCCTCTGAACAAGGGTGGATATATTCATTACAGTTGCAATACCTGTTTTCCGAGCTGATCCTTGTCTCTTTTTGTTTTACAGACGCGGCCGAGGAGCTACGGAGAAATCGAGAACAGTTTGTGTACAATGTGAAACATTCTATGCGAGGTGGTTACGTCAAGGGCGTTCAATATGCGAACGTTATTGCTTAGCCCCAAACCGTGACCTCCTTGGGTTTCCTGGCTCGGCTTCCTCAATGCTCTTTCTGGCTCTGTTCTCCTCCGATTGAGATGGGCCGTGCTTATCGTTAATCGTTATGACGTAGGGTGGCCGGTCATGATTCCTTGCGTTTAGACACGGACAGGATGGTTGTCATGAGGTAAAACCGCGCAATACATCGTTGTAGAAGTACACTATCTCTTGTCATGAGGTATCGATATTAACTGCATAGCAGGACTGGACCAGCATTGAGTACACGCTGGACCGTTTTTTAGCTGCCTCGATAAGTGGTATAAGAAAAAGGGCTGATCAACAATGGAATATGGTAGTGTTCATCAGGGTTGTTCACTGCGAAGGGAATCTGAGAGAGTCAGTATCTCGTCCAAGTCGTTTCTAATGGACATACTTCGACCCAAGGGTAGAAAGTCGACTTCCCCACTTTGTCAAAGTACTCTTTAGTCTCGAATATGATCTTGTATAGGGTTCCGGCCTCCAGTTTCACGCTCTGCACCGAGTGTTGATCACTTGGGGAGAGTAGGTCCATACAGCGACCACCATCGTTTGTCACCCTACAGCCAGAGTTTGGGCAGACAAACATATCGAAGACACAAAAGCCTACCCTTTGGCCAGAGATTCCCAGACCTCTGCACCACCTGCGATCGTTGAGGCATGACAGACCCGAAGGCTGACTCTTACCCCCGAAGCGGGCTTGCCAATCGAAGAATCGAGAACTGATCATAGATCCAATGAATCCGAAGCAAGATTCTACGTGAAGACTCACCGTGACAGGTTATTGGAGATGGAGGCATTAGGCCAGCCTCTAACGAGGTCCGGTCGACAGCCGACAGCCACCCATAAGATCTTATCTTATCAAAACAAAAAAAGTTACAAGCGGCCCTTCAGTTATCAGTTAAATTCATCACACTCTCACCTTGATGGCATCCGAGTCCTCTGCATCCCCACCTCTTGGAAAGTATCTTGCGTCGACAGGTATATCCTTTTAACAAATGGTCTGCTTTCCAGTGACTCCTCTGTAGATAAAAAGACACGGGATAAAGCCGTCAAAAAACTCGCTGAATTCCTCTCGGACCCAGAGCGTCCTCCCATATCCAATCATGAAATGGACAAACTATGGAAAGGAATTTTCTACTGTGAGCCTCATATTCTGCGAAATACTTTTTTTCCCTTTATTGTGACCATCTTTCTAGGTTTTTGGATGTCAGACAAGGCATTGGTCCAGCAGGCCCTGGCCTCAGAGCTTGCAAATATACCCTTGAGTATAGACAGCAGTACTGCCTCTTTCGATTTTCTCGGAGGGTTCTGGAGGGCCATCGTGCGGGAGTGGGAAGGGATCGACCGCCTAAGGTGAGCTCCGTCGCTCGTCCGCTCGACCTCAACTCTCGCCTCACAGCTGGGACCTAGAATGGACAAATACTATATGCTCATTCGTCGCTTCGTCAATGCGTCCTTCCGCTTATTGATGCGATGTGACTGGGGCTCTGATAGTTGCCAAGTGTATAATGATATCTTGACCACGAAAGGCGGTGGTCCACTTTGGTATGTCCACCCGTTCGTCGCTTTTCTTCGCCTTGATTGACGCCCGCCAACCCTCCAGTCCCGACGACAACAGAGTACCCCAGAGTCTCAAATATCACCTCGCAGATATTTACCTCGAAGAACTTAACAAAGCACTTGCCTGGGACGCCGCAGCGGGCGACGAATGTCCACCCCCTGCGCCCCTCGACACACTCATCGCTCCCTTCCTCACATTGCTTGCACGCACGCCATCCAATCACGCATTTGAACGTGTGATGTCAGCCATTTTGGAACCTCTAATTCAGTCCCTCGCACCTCCGGGCTCAGAGGAGCCTCCAAGCAAAAAAAGGCGCCGGCTCTTGGGCGACGAAATATCATTCGTAGCGGAGAACTCGTGCACGTCAGGTTCGCCGATGCCAGGCAAATCGTCTCTCCATCAAGCCATCCTCAAACAGGTCTTCTCCGTCGCTAGCGAACAGGACACGAGGGACTCAAACAGGCGCAGGCTGTACAAATTTTGGAAGAGTAACCTGGATGACGAAGATAATGGCAATGACCACGACGCACGGCGTGAGGTCGACGCGAGTTGAGAGGCGCGTTTCGTCATGCTATCCACGAGACAGGCTCATGACATTGGGTTGGCCCCTGGCTGAGTCCACCATAGGAGAGAAGTTCAGATCGCCCATAAACTCGAGATTGGGGACTAGGCTTTCCCAATAACAGGCTCTAGTAGGTGTCAATCGATGTACACAAGTGACGTAAATGGTAGTCAACCTGTGCCATAAAGATGACAAGAGAATGCGAGTGCGTCCAAAGGTTATTAGAGCTAAGAGCGAAATGGTGTGCCATCTCAAATATACGAGTTTCCGTCTGACAAGGAGAGCAAAAGACAAACGATAACACGAGGAGAGTGAATGTAAGTTATTCGAAGAATACGAGTGCAATTTGGTCAGGTACTGTAAGCACGCGCGTTATATGGGCATTCGTGCGATCAAACCATCTATCCTTCGGGAAAATTGAAAAGCTGGGATGTCTACAGGCAATTCCAAAGTGAAGTAATCAGCGCCTCTGGACAAGGATCCTCGTTACTACCATGGGACCAGCCCTGGACGCTGTTGTAGTACAACCATATGAATGAGGTGCACAACTTGCTACTACATAGTCCCTACGATGAGCAGAAAGACAGAAGAAGTGGATTTTTGAAACGAATGTGACCTCGGAGTTGCTTTCTATCGTCTAGTATAGCTGGGCCAAACAGGCGTTTCCTAGAGTTAGAAGCAGAGTGAATGATCTACGACAGAGCGTGAGCCAGGGCTACTCACAGGTATCCGGATCGAGTGATGATCAAATGTCTGGTAGTTCCCTTTGCAACAATCTAGTCCATGTACTTTCTTTCCACCAATCATTCATGAAGTTGATCCGGTCCCACAAGGCATCTTCGTCTAGACCGTAGATCTCATATTTCCCACCATCCAGGGGGCGGCCGTCCCGGCGAGCTACCTCAAGAGCTGCCTTATTCTCTCCCCTAAAAAACTGGATCAGCCAAAATGTTGTATAATGTGCTTTCCTTGTAAAAACTACCTTAGCAACTCCAGGAGTTCCTGTTTATCAGGGAAAAAAAGTCGTGGCTCGAGGACAGCCAAGATAGCAAGGGATGCACGGTACAAGAACGCATCGCCTTCCAATAGGATGACATCCCATAGACGCGCACAAGCGTCGAAAGGGAGGTGGTCTAGAAAGAGGGGTCTAATCCAGTCCTGAAGATATGCTGAAGGGGATATCTGGTGCTGCTTGAAGTTGAAGTAAACTGATAAACATGAGTGCGCGTCAGACCTGGAATAAATTCGGATCCATACTCTTTGGCATGCCATCTGCTAGCAAGGTGTCGAAAATCCTGCCAACCGATTAGCTGTTGTATCATCGTATGTCCAAAAACGATTAACCTATAATACGCTTCGACCTTGAATTATCCAGTGATTCGTTCAGCACATGGATCTGCAGTCCGGACGGGGTACTTACATCCTCCTTTGCCTTTGGGGATACACCCCCATAGAAAGAATGCATGCAATGCCGTTCCAGCAAGTTCTTCAAAACGATGAATCCAGGGCCCGCAGACATGTTGATCAGAATCATCGCTGCAATCCTCGCGATCCCCTGTACGTAGCCCAAGCCCTCATCCGAGCGAGACACGACCCACGCATACAGCATATCCTTGAGCTCGTCGTACATTGGCCCTGAGTTCGGGTGGAAAAGGTGAAGGGATGGAAGGGTGCTTTGCACATCTTGTTCGATTAGACCAAGTGAAGTCGTCGGGAATGTCCCTGCTGCGAGAGCACGTTTCGCTCGAGCAAGACATATTCGATAGGAATCTACCAAAGAACTTTTATGTCGTCTATACTTGGAGAAGGTAGTGTGAATACCTTTAGACAAGGCCAACGCATTCCCAACGGCACGCTCCCACATTGTAGCGCGCAACTTTGGAGGGATACCACCCCACCAAAGCTTTCTCATCGCTGGATTTCGATGAACCACTTTCCAGTCCGGCAAAATCTCTTTCTCCCATATATGTAATGATTGTTCAACTTGAAGTTCTCGTGCCAGCCGACGTTCTTGTGCCGCCTTTCTTCGTTTTTCCTCTTTTAACGAAGCTGCTTTAGTATTCTTTCTTCAGGCGTGTCACTACGCACCTATTGCTCGGCTGCGTTTCATCATTTTCTCCCAATCTGCCATATGCTTCTGATCTTCATCCCTGCTCTTTGGAGGGAGAAACGAAGGCCTAGTCTTATTGACAACTTTCTCGAAAGTACTTGGCCCCGTCGACCGCGTGACTTTATGTATCCTAGGACTGGATGGGAAACGTGGCGGGGAAGAGGGAGAGGAGACGGATGGTGAGTGAAGCGAGGGTGCCGAAGAGGTCTTCGGGGGTGGGGACTGTTCACTGGGCGTCTCGGGGTCACCCCCTGAAGTTGGGGTATCAGGCGGGGCTTCAGATGGTGGAGGAGATGGAGGTGGCGAGCCTAGGTTCGCTTCTACAGTAGCTGCGTAAGACTGAGATTCAGAATGCACGGTATGATGTTGCGGCTCTAACGCGCTATGATGCTTGGTATGGTCTTGTTCGTGCCGATCATCGGTAACTTCGGGCTCATTTTGTGCATCATCACTATCCCCTTCACGAAAAGACTTTGATACACCCTCAGCGGTCTCTGAAAGTGAAACAGAGTCAAATTTAGCATAGAGTTGGTTATCTTCTAAGGAAGGTGCCAAGGTATCCCTAAAGGGCGGTCAGACTCGCAGCCACGTAGAGTGACAGGGATGCATACTGACAAGACCGCAGTATCAATATCGAGTGACACCTCCTCCGCACTCTCCGGTACTTCCTCCTCTTGAGAAGATGATACAGCTCGTGCTAGCTCAGCGCGAATAGCAGCAGACGAGAACTCGTAGCTAGACTCGATGTCCTCGCCGTCCGAAAAGGCATCATCAAAGTTGAAAGAAGTGGTTTCAGGTAGTGGTTTCTCGACGCGTTCCTGGATGATAACCTGGCCGTCGTCAGCGGCCCAGTCGTTTTGGTTATACATCGCAACTCGGACTTTACAGCCAGGGGTTCAACCATAGGCAGGGCCTTTTTGACCCCAAAACTGTGAGAAAAACTCTCATTATATACAAATTATTCCATTACGGGGTAATCGTCGTCCAAACAAAAGGTTTTTTGTAGTTTTTGTAGAAAAACACGGTACATTATCAGCGGTCATGATAGCAGAAGTCTTACTCGTCTTGGCCGGCCATTCTTCATCTTTATTTCCCACTGGTCATACTGTGCATCCATCGTTCGGCCAACTTCTCCACCCTGGTGAACAACAATGTCTTGAGTCTATCGGCCTCATCGCGTCTCGGTACCGGAAGATAAAGAACGCTTCATCAATTCTATCCCGTTCATCATCTCGTTACGTCTGTGCGCTTGCCTCCACTTTGAGTCAAATTCTCAAAAAAGAGTATGAGACTCTCGTCGTCGAAACAGAAGAAAAAGTGCTTAGGCGCGACTCTACCCTTGTTGCAAGCGGTTCCTTCGTCCCTTTATCGTCCATCCGCGCTACTTTTGCCGAATGGGATGCGCCATTTGCAGCCTTGGAAGCATTAGTAGATGATCTTTGCTCCAATGAGGACTGGAAACCCGGTCCCCTCATCGATATGCTCACCTTACGCTCTTCGACGGGCATCCATCGTATCGCAAACATCATGACTCGTTTATCCTTAGCAGTGCAGCGTGTTTGGAAGGCACAACTCACATCCCTTTTGATCCACGGGTCCATTTCAGACACCGATCCCCTAATGTCAAAGGATTGTGTCTTTCTGGACGGATGCGTCCCTCCTTGCGTCTCTGCTCAATCAAGAAACTCGATCACCTACGTGGGAAAAGCCATTGGAAAGGTCAAAGCCGCTAGATGGAGGACCCAGTTCCCCCAAAACCTTGCAGCAGATCATGCGAGGCAGTTGGAAGCCGTACGCGTTGAAGACCAGTACGCTTTTGATAAGGTCATCACAGAAATCCGCACGAATGTTAGTGAGTGGCTCTGGATGAATGTTCTCACCATCAAAGATGTCGAAACTTCAATTGACTCTTTGTGAGTATCCACATACCTGAGAATGGGGCAATGTCTCATGAGGGGCGTTTAGAGCCAACTACTTTTTGATTCGCAATGGAGAGTTCAACCTTTCGTTGATTAGGGAAATTGAGCGTCTCAAGATCTCCCGACTGACTTCTCGTACTGGCCCATCTACCATGATACGTGAGCAGGATCTCAATCTTGCATTACTTCGCGCTTCGTTGGGAACCACTGCTCAATATGACCCATCGCTTTCCCACCTCCGATTTCAACTCCCCTCTGGACCATTGCGCCCTCTACTTCCGTCATTATCCGACCCCAGAAGTCTTGCTCAATCGGTTAGTAGCGATATCATTATGGAAACGACCTTCAACGACATTGTTCTCGGCACTGCACTGAACTTGATATATACCGTGGAATGGCCATTGGATATGTTTCTCCAACCCACTGATCTCCAGATCTATGGAGCTCTCTTCGCCTTTCTATCCTCCCTCAGGAAGACGCACACACGGATGCATATGTGCTGGACTGCGTTGTCTAATGCCCAACGTGCTCGTCGACGCTGGACCGGTCTAGGTGAGGGTGGCACAGCAGAGGACTTGGCTGCGCGCCAAGCCCTCCTGCGATGCGGTTGGGGTTTAGTGCGAGAGATGAATTGGTTTCTTGACAACTTGCTCAGCTATGTCATGACAGATGTCATCGACAGCGAGTTCAGAAGACTCAAGAAGCAGCTGAGCCCAGAAGGAGACACGAGGGTCCAAAACCCTGAAAGTGCGGGTGGCCAGACCACAGACCCTCCCAATCCAAAGGTTGCAGGACCAGCAGACTACACAGAGTCGGGAGCTGAGCCAGCCGTGGGTTCCGGTACGGGACACTTGGACTTTACCACACTGCAGAACATACACAACACTTATCTTGAACGCTTGATAACTGGCTGTCTTATAACAAATCCAGTACTCACGGCTACACTTCGGTCCATCTTTGAACTCTGCGAACAGCTAGTTGCACAAGTAGAGAGATGGGGTGGTGATGTGCTACCTGCTCTACTCTCCGAAGGCAGCCTCGCTGGCGGAGCCGATGGGGTCGGCAAGATGGTTAAGGAACGTTGGTCCGTCGTGTCGGAGATTAACGAGGTTCGCTTAACCACTTTCGAGCTTGCCCGAGTTCTTTCCGCTGACTGAATTCGAATCCGAATTAGACCTTCCATTCGCTTCTGGACACGTTCTATGAACAGTTAACACAGTCGACTTCTCAACAAACACTCGCAGGAAGAACCGACACGTCAAAGTCGGGTTTCCTGAACAGCACAATACACAACGTATCCGTGTATGCGCCGGGGATGCGAACAAAGGACGGGAGAAGGTCGGACAAAATTGGGGAGATGCGACGACACATTGAGCGATTGTTACTTCGGCTTGACTTCAATGAAGAGTTCTCCCGACCTAGGAGTGCGGTCAAGGCTGGAGAGGATATATTACGTGCTTTGAAATCCGATCAAGTATAGTCGCCGTGTACGCGTAGATACGATGGGCATGATAATGATATAGATTACGCCCAGATCCTAACTTAGCTGCCAATTAAGAAAATCATCAAAAACTGACTACAAGAGCAGTACATGTCGCGTGTGTCGAGCCGACTCGCTCAGCAGCTCCGCTTCCTCTCCTCTTCTACAATGGCTGCCCGTAAGCTCTTTTCCCCTCAGTCTCCTTTTTCTCCATTAATATTTTTTTAAATCTAGAATATACTTCTCGCCTCATCGGTGCTCCCCACACTCTTGGTACGTTCGCTTCCAGACACGATATATCCCTGTAGCGCCGAGTATCTCAACGCAAAAACCGATCAACCAGAACATCGCGTCTACATCGAGCACAATGGCCAAGTCCTCTCGCCGTTCCACGACATCCCGCTCTTCGCCGATCAGAGCAACGGCATCCTCAACATGATCGTCGAAGTCCCTCGCTGGACCAATGCCAAAATGGAAATTTCCAAAGAGGAATCGTTCAATCCTATCAAGCAGGACATCAAGAAGGGTCGCCTGCGCTACGTGCGCAACTGCTTCCCCCATCACGGCTATATCTGGAATTACGGTGCTTTCCCCCAGGTTCGTGCGGTCCCATTCTCCTCCACCGTAGTTGAATCCCCTTTCATTCCTCTCTCTCTCTCTCTCTCTCGTTCTTGTATAATCACGCACCAATCTCGCCTGGTTCGAAACCATGTGTATATACACAGACTTGGGAGGATCCCAACCAGCAACACACCGAAACCAAAGCCAGAGGCGACAACGATCCGCTAGACGTATGCGAGATCGGTGAACAAGTGGGTTACGTCGGACAAGTGAAACAGGTCAAGATCCTCGGCATCATGGCCCTTCTCGACGAAGGTGAGACCGACTGGAAAGTTCTCGTCGTCGACGTTCAAGACCCGCTGGCATCCAAGTTGAACGACATTGAGGATGTCGAGCGTCATCTCCCTGGCCTCGTGCGTGCCACCAACGAGTGGTTCCGGTGCGTGGTGGCCTTTTTCTGCCCTAACCCCCTCGCACTGACCAAAAAAACCATATTTTGGTGTTGTTCTACTACATCCACAGGATCTACAAAATCCCCGATGGCAAGCCCGAAAACCAGTTCGCTTTCTCTGGCGAGGCTAAAAACAAGAAATATGCCGCCGAAATTATTCATGAATGTCATGAAGCTTGGCGTCGCCTCATCTCTGGCGATACTTCCCCGGGGGAAATTTCGACGTAAGTTATTACCATTTGGTAATGACGCGGAATTTGAACTGATCCCTACTGAAGTCGTAACATAACAATCGAGAACTCTCCTGGATTTGTTAGGCAGAACGACCCTTCATACACAAGCCTACCTCCCGATTCTAGGAGGCCACCCGCTCCTGTTGACCCTGCCAGTCCGTCTGTTCACTTATCAGAGGCGCCGCTACTAACTTTGGCATAATAGTTTCCAAATGGTTCTACATCTCCTCTGCGCAGGTTTAGACACTCCTGGGTGGCAAACAAGAGGGAAAGAAAGCCCGGATTCCTCTGTCAACTCATGTATTTTGAACAATCCGGCAGTTATTTTGCCACGGCTCCCATAAGTCCTATAGAAGAGAATGGAATAATCGTGAAGTCATCATTAGGATGTTTTGAGTTATCTATAGATACAAATGGCCTCGAGCCATCGCGAAGTACGATCACGATTTTTGATCCAAGATTCGGTCTGGTTGTGCTCGCGGGTATCGACAGTAACGATCGCTGATGAAAGTGACCGTCCAAACGCCTGCTCACTTTATCAGATTGCGTCTGGGTCTATGAAAGAAAGTCCATCCTGACCTTCTAGGGCAGAAAATATGGAATATTCCGTTGTGGTGACGCCCGATACTGTATGGGTCTCAAGGACCTTGCCCGGTTTGCCACCCTTCTTAGGGCTCAACTCTGAGCGTTGATATGTGAATGTGAACGGCGGCTCGCCAATTAGCTTGAACTTGATCTCAGCTTGGTCCCCTATTGGATCATATAAGCAAGAATGTTCCGGCAGTGACCTGGTGTGACCTTGCCTTCATGAATATCCTGGAAGATCCTGTTGCCTTGACCTACTTGCGCGGAGGGTAAAGAATGGACTGTGTAGCTTAGATCTGTCACTACCGATTTGCACATCTTTTGTTGTTGCGCGATGGACGTGATTTCGAATTCCCCGGGCTGTTGCAAGGAAAATGCGAACGGTGACTGTTTGGCTTGTTGGGTGTATGTCTTGCCATTCACACGGTACCTAATACCTCAGGTCAATAGAGGCGGGTATTGTGAGGAAAACAATCTCACCCTATTGTCCAAGGAGGGATGCCCTCCAGTTGGAACTGCGCAACTTCTCCGACACAGAAGTACTCCCGTCGATCGAATGGGACAATCGCAGCAGACTCTGCGACGTCTACCCAGATCGACCGTTCTTGGGGGTCCGGCAGCTTCTGTTCGCAATGCGACGCATCCTTGACAGTTTCAATGGAGACCTGATGTTTACCCACAGACTTTAACTCGTATCCTGGTAAATCCAGCCGCCAAGTTGTGTCGTGTATCGTCACAGTTTCGATAAAACGTTCACTAGCGGCGAGGTTCTGTACCGATAATGTGAGTTCGAAAGGCGGTGTGCCTTGTAGTACGATGACGCCGTCCCCTACACCCTTATCCTGAGGCACAAATTTCTCGTGCAAACAATACGAGAGCCTATTGACACTCGCGAATCGCGCGGAAGGCCGCATGAGAACTTCCTGCTCGAACAACGGCCGATCGGAGCGTGGGATAACGACACCTTTGTGCTTGGAGAGTGGGTAAGCAGTATCGCCTACTTGTTTGACTTCATAGTAAATCCGCCCGGGTTCAGATGTGTGAAGTTGGAAGCGAGTCCGAGGCTGTATACTGTTAAAGGTGGGCTGATCAAGTAATCTTGTGCCGCTCGAGTCGACGGATCGTGCGATGTTGTACATAATTTGAAAGGGAGGTCGACCTGCCTGAATTATTTAATATGATAAAATAAGAGCATCAAGAGAAGGACCTGTAAGATCGAAGTCGACATGTCCACTTGCTCCTTCGCAGATAACGGGAAGAATGTAGGTGCCATTGTACGGCTCGTATACAGCTTCAGTATCAGGAGAGATAGTTGCAGATGGCCGTGGGATCCAGTCCACTTCGTACGTGGATTCCTGGGCAGAGACCGTGCCAGGACATTGCGAGTCGGATACCTGACATCCATGTCATCTTACGTCATCTTTGTCGGATCATCTGAGCCCACCTCTAAAATCTCATAAATTCCCTTTTCTGTGACCCGAAGGTAATCATTGGGTGACATCAACCGAGAGGTATAAGTCTGATCCAGATGGTCTAGAATGCGATATTTAACTCGCCATGGCTGATAAATGTAAGTTAGTGGAAGATTGAACGTCGATAATAAAACTGAGGGAGTACCCCATCACCAGTCAACCTCAATGGAAGACTCGCTTGCTCGTTTTCAAGCGTAACAACCCTCCGCCGGCCCTCCTTCCCATAAAACTTTGCGGTGGGCTTGACTTTCTTTACGCTAACGGTGACCCCTGGGACAGAGAGGGTACGCTTGCATCCGGATGCATCTTCGATGCTAACTAATCATGGAAGTTTACATCAGTATAATGATAAGCAATGTGAACAGAGGGCACCCACCAATGTTAATTTCAAATGAACCGCCTTCCTTATTCACGTCCTTAGGGACGGCAACCTGCAGCCTTCTCTCTACGGTATCAATACCAGAAAATGACACGATCTCGGATTTTTGAGGGCCAACAAGTTGAAGACTTAGATTCCATGGTGCTATGCCCTGGAAGTCACGAGTCAGTTATGACTCTAAAGCCACATCTTGGTTGATGGCTCCTACCGTAAGGGTCACATCCACATCAACGAAATTTTCAGAACAACTGTTGATCATTATCCGATCTCTTCCTGTGGATCTTGCAAAAGCCGCTGACGCCAAAGGATGCACTATCTGATCAATGGTAGGACCCTTCAATTCTACTTTGTTGTAGTTGGCATCGCTCAAGTGAGAAAAACTGTAGATGTAATGGCCACTCTGTGAGGGCTGCAGTGTCATCTCGCCGCGAGAGTTGTAGAAGGTCTCGACCCGTTCCCGTGCTGGCTCTTTGTCTCGCTGTATTCGGTAGTAGACGTGAAACGGCGGTGTGCCATGAAGTATTAGCGATGCAGCGACACCAGTATCCCCAGAGCTGCAAAAGGCATCAGCGTTCGATCAGGCGGGGCACGGTGAGGCAACGCACCATTCATGGATTCGTCTCCATTCAATCTCAGCAGCAGGTTTGGGTAACTCCACCACGGTGCAAGTTTCGGGACTTAAAACATCCCCTTCGCAGTACTTTCCCTTGATATCTACGATAGTATAGTCCCCCGGAGAATCTGCTTCAACAGTCAAATGGCGTCTGCCTGAGTGAGTGTGAATAGTTTGCTGCCATGGCCGAAGGCGCTTGTTGATGCTCTTGCCAGCATCGTCAGTAGGGGGTTGGTATCGTACTGTCACATCCCAAGGCGAGTCCAAGTCATCGGCTTCTTGGGCATCGATGTCCA
>QLPC01012277.1:0-14641 GCA_003314055.1 Lactifluus hygrophoroides
ACGCAATAAACAGGAAATGCAAATCGAATAAAGTGTTCCGCGGAAGTAAATTTATATAACAGATCTTAAAACGTGATAACTTCACGAAGGACTAAAAGCTAGTCAGTAAGAAACTCAACGGATGGATGAACAAGCGTACCAAGGTAAAGGATAGTGCTAGAGTCAATATTGTATTCAGAGAGCGAACGCCAGTCGTCCAGCTCTTCCGTAGCGTTACCAAGGAACAGACGCTGTTGGTCGGAAGGGATATTTATCTCCCTCTGAATACTTGCCTTAATTTCATTGATTGTGACCGAAAATGATTTGATAGGCACAAAGATCTCCTTGCCGCACAACCGCTTCACACGAATTGACATGCGACCACCACGCAGACTGAGGACAACGTGAATGGTGACCTCCTTCTGGATGTTGTAATCCAAGAGAGTGAAGCCGTCATCGAGTTCCTTGCCAGCATAAACCAGTCGCTGCTGATCACGAGGAATACCCGCCGCATCTTGGATCATGCTTTTCACAATTTTGATTGTGTCCGATGGTTCAAAGTTGAGCGTGATCACCTTTCCGGTGACAGTCTGGGCGAAGATCAAGCAACGAACTACGCAACGCCATGTCAGAAGGAATGCTTATCACAGAGCTTTGCAGACACTGGCATCGCGTACCAAGTTGAACTTCAGACCCCTCCTCGATCTTATAGTCAGAGAGGGTCTTACTATCCTCGAGCTCCTTTCCAGCGAAGATGAGGTGACATTTATTAGTGGGTCTTCCTATCTCTTTCTCAATCCTTCTCTTGACTTTATCAATAGTGTCGACGGATTTCCCCTCGATTGTGATGTACTTGTCGCCACCGGTGTCTTTGATAACCAGCATGATCATCATGACTACTAGATGGGTTAGGCAAACTCGATTAAAGCGACCAGCAAAGAGTGACGACGTACTTAGAACGTTGAACTGCGGAGATTATGGTAATTGGAGAGAGTGCACAAATCAGCTAATTGAGCCTTTTATTCTGTGACGGCCAGAATGGCATGAACCGGAAACGTATAGCCAATTAAGAGGCTGTTCCCGCTGTTCCCGAGAGGCTGTGCGAAAGTGAAGTGCTCATAAATGTCTAGTCGCAGTCGACGGACAGCCATGTGAGATGGAAACTGGCTAGATAGGTTCCGCCGATACGTACAACATAAATGAAAAAGTCGCTTTGGAGAGGTCGGGAGGAGTGAGCTGAAAGTGATTGCTGATAAAAAGCTCCTGAGACCGGCGCTTAAGGCCTGAGATCCTGAGAGGCTGTGCGAGTCACCGTGACGGTGAGTGTTCACATGGGTCGAAGCCATTGGTGATATAGGGATAAGCAGCGAGTGGGCCACTAGTATTAGTGCTAGGAGGTTATATGGTACATCGTTAACCCACACACTACTCAACCGACGTCGCACGTCGAAGCTTCCTGGCAACCTTGAGCATACGTTGCCATACTAGTCACTGTTTCTAAGTTGCAATTGGGTGTCAGGGGGACCACCTCATTACACCACGACTCGGAGGGATGCCGTCAGACATACAGTATGTTATTTTTGTTCTCTATTATTATCACTCTTTGCAAGTCACAATTTTCTCAAAAAATCGTCTCAATTCGCCCACTGGCTAAACAAGTCAGGTGATGTAGTGGTAGCAACCGACTTGGACTCGGTCGCGAGGGGAGACTGACGTGCGACCATGACAGTGTGGCTGTTCAGGTGTGACAAAATGGCACTTCGACTGTTGTTCCTCCATTGTGCATAGCTACACCATAGCGACAAGGAACGTCGTCAGCCTGAGTACCTCACCTCCCAGTGAAGGCCTTCAGATAACCTTCGAGAATGCCTTCGAAAAGTTAGAGAGATCGCAAACAGGACAACAAGGAACCAATATCGATTACGTATACAACACTCAAAGCACAGCTCTAAACGGATCAGAACCCCCATGCTCTAATCCTGCTAGCACAGCATTCCGCACAGCACCTAGGTACTCCTTCTACCTACGCCCATTTTCTCCTGCGAATTCCGTGTAGAGCATGTATCGCGAGTCAGCCACGATGTTTGCCAGGCACAGCGCGTGTAGGCGGAGGATAAGCTCTGGAATGAACAGCTGGCGGATCTGCGTCAATTCCCTCACCCTGCGATCCGCTGCAGAGCATCGCCCCAATAAATACAAAAACGAATTGCTACCAATGTAGAGGACGTACCAGCAGAGATCTCAGTATCCGGAACCAACCAATCCGTAGTCAGCAGCTTGAGTATTTGTTCGTGTGCGCTAGACACAAGGCCCTATAGCCCATCACCATGAGAGTCGAGAATAGTCAAACGAAAGAGGAACTCGTACCCCGCATTCCCCGAGCCACGCTGCTCGCGTATCTCGACTCGTCTGCGAGGTTTCGAGTGTCTGACACTTCGTCACGCGCTCAAGCGTCTCCTACGCGATGAAGAACTGACAATAATCAAGATATTCGGCTGCGCGCTCCTCGGGAATGCTGATCGCGGCCAGCTCTGGCGGAAGCATGTCAAGGAGCAGTCGCGCCACGTTGACCCTCCCACGAGATGTACAACAAAAACAAGAGAGGTCCCTGCAAAAGGGAGACGATAAATATGCATCGAGGAAATATCTGAAGATGACGTTCGCTTGTTCGAGTGCGGTGTCGTACGTCTCTACTTCGATGACCGTCCACTCGATCGACCTCACAAGTAGCATCTTGGCCTCCTCTGCAGAATCAACTGCAGCCTTTGTGGCGCCTTTCCTTGGCTGTACCACACCCTACCATCGTTAGGCGTTTGATCGGCCGCTCGCGACGTATCACCAGTAACACGGTAAGAGATACGTACTACAACTTGGACCTGTTCTTGTACGTACCCTTCACCTCACGTTGCGAACGCGCCATACCCGTCTTCTGTGAGTGTAAGTGCTGATTCATACATACTATCACGGTCCATCATAACCCTCTCTCCACTCCGGTTGGCACTGAGAGCGCAAATTCTCGACGCGTGCCAAGTCCTCGTTCGCACAAGAGATGTATTCGTTAATGTGATCGTCACGTCTGATCCAACCATTCAGGTGGCCGCATGTGGCGCCACCTAGTGCGGGCATCCAACTCGAACTGGCGTGAGATTGATGCACGATCTATGTGTCACGTCAAAGGTTTCGGCATTACTCACTGATTTCGTATTTACAGACATACGTTTGTGACAAGTGGCGGTTTGGGCTCCTGTTTTTCAGCGGATGGTTGCTATTGGACCCCCGTATTTCAACGTCGATAGCACAGCGATGCCCATAGCGGCTACTAGTATGCCGTGGTGACACATCAACCGTACATGAACATCGCGGATAGTGGGAGATCTAGAACGAAAAAGGAAGCGCATCCGGTACTCTCTGGGTGCCTCGTTTGCGACGCTTCAATCGTCTGGCACTCTAGCAGCGCTCAACGGTCTGACACACCATGAAGAATCGGCGACACTCCGTTGCACGCTCCTTGGACGTACTGATCGCTGCCAATTCTGGCAGAAGGACGTCGAGGAGCAGGCCGCACTACGTCGAACCTCCCGCGAACTGTATAAACAAGCAGGTTCGCTCCAAGAAAAAGAAAAAGAGCGTCGGGAAAAGCGCACTGAGGCAATACCTATAGATGACGATCGCTTGTTCCAGTGCCATGTCGTATGTCTCTACTTTGACAGTCCACTCGACCGATCTCACATGTAGCATTTCTTCCAACTGGACGTCGAGTTTTTACAGTACCATCCACCTCACTTCTGTTCCATTTTTCTTACTATCATGCCCATCCTTGTTACCCCGAGGGACGCGCGCCCCTACTTTACGAAAGTGTCTTCGTATTTACGGTCTAGACGTATATTGTAAGGTTCGTCTCGAGCAATAGAGGAGTAGCGCTATGTCGCCCGTTCTTCATGGCCTCTTCCTACAAAGGGGGCTCCGCGACACTGGGTCCTACACCCTCGCGCGTGTCTTCCCCAATGCGGTCTGCCAATTCCACCTTGTCTTTCTCCTTCGATCTTGCGCGTTCAAGGCGCAATAAACAGCAAGATGCAAATCGAATAAAGGTTCCGCGGAAGTAAATTTATATAACAGATCTTAAAACGTGACAACTTTACGAAGGACTAAAAGCTAGTCAGTAAGAAACTCAATGGATGGATGAAAAAGCGTACCAAGGTAAAGGATAGTGCTACAATCAATATTGTATTCAGAGAGCGAGCGCCAGTCGTCCAGCTCTTCCGTAGCGTTACCGAGGAGCAGACGCTGTTGGTCAGAAGGGATATTTATCTCCCTCTGAATACATGCCTTAAATTCGTTAATTGTGACCGAAAATGACCTGATAGGCACGTAGATGTCCCTGCCGCACAACCGCTTCACACAAATTGACATGCCACCACCACGCAGAGGGAGGATAAGGCAAATGGTGGCCTCCTCCTGGAAGTTGTAATCAAAGAGAGTGAGGCCGTCATCGAGTTGCTTGCCAGCATAAACCAGTCTCTGCTGATCAGGAGGAGTCCCGGTCGCATCTTGGATCATGCTTTTCACAATCTGGATCGTGTACGATGGTTCACAGTCGAGGTGGAGGGTATGTGCGGTGAGAGTCTTGACGAAGATCTGGCGACGGCAACGGACTACGCAACATCATGTCAGAGGGAATGCTTATCACAGAGCTTTGCAGACACTAGCATCGCGTACCAAGTTGGACCTTAGACCCCTCCTCGATCTTATAGTAAGAGAGGGTCATATCATCCTGGAGCCTCTTTCCAGCGAAGAGGAGGCAACAGTCATAACGATGCCTTCCTATCTCTTCCTCAATCGTTCTCTTGACTTCACCAATAGTGTCGGCGGATTTTCCCTCAATTGTGATGTACTTGTCACCACCGGTGTCCTCGATAACCAGTGTGAACATCATGACTACTAGATGGGTCAGGCAAATTCGATAAAAGCGACCAGCAAAGTGTGACGACGTACTTGGAAGTTTGACCTGCGGAGGTGATGATAATAGGCAAGAGTGTACAAATCAGCTAATTGAGCCTTTTATTCTGCGGCGGCCAGAATGGTATTAACCGGAAAAGTATAGTCAAGGAAGAGGCTATTCCCGAGAGGCTGTGCGAAGGTCAAGTACTCATAAATGTCCAGTCGCAGTCGAAGGACTGGCGTGTGAGATGGAAACTGGCTAGATAGGTTCCGCCGAGGCATACAACATAAACGAAAAAGTCGCTTTGGAGAGGTCGGGAGGAGCTGAGCTGAAAGTGATTGCTGGTAAAAAGCTGCTCCTGAGATCGGTGCCTGAGGCCTGAGAGGCTATGCAATTGCAAGGAGAGTCACGGTAAGCATACGTGGGTCGAAGCCATTGGTGAGAGGGATGAGCAGCGAGTGGGCCACTAGTATTAGTACTAGGCAGGTTATATGGTACATCGTTAACCCATACACTACTCGACTGTGACGTCGCACGTCGATTTGTCGTCGAAGCATCCTGGCAACCTTGAGCATACGTTGCCATGCTGGTCACTGCACGAGAAAGTTGCAATCGGGTGTCAGGGGGACCACCTCTTCGCACCACGACTTGAAGATGTACTGACATGGAGTATGTTATTTTGTTTTCTCTATTATCACTCTTTGCAAGCCACAATTTTCTCAAAAAACGGTCTCAATTCGCCCACTGGCTGAAAAAGTCAGGTAGCAACCTTGTACTCGGTCGCGGGGAGACCGACGTGACCATTGACAAGTAGCTATATAGGTGTGACAAATGGCACTTCGACTGTTGTTCCCCATTGTGCGTTGCTTCACCATAGCTACAAGGGACATCGTCAGCCTGAGTACCTCACCTCTCAGTGAAGGCTCTCAGATGACCTTCGAGAATGCCTTCGAAAAGTTAGAGAGATTGCAAAGAGGACAACAAGGAACCAATATCGATTACGTATACAACACTCAAAGCACAGCTCTGAACGGATCAGAACCCCCATGCTCCAATCCTGCTAGCACAGCGTTCCGCACAGCACCTAGGTACTCCTTCAACCTACGCCCATTCTCTCCCGCGAATTCCGTGTAGAGCATATATCGCGAGTCAGCCACGATGTTTGCCAGGCGCAGCGCGTGTCGAACGTTGCTAATACCGTGACGTCTGTCAGCAACACAACGGGATTGGGAAGAGATAGAGTAAGAAGAGCGCACTCGGGTATGTGGGTTCGTGAGATCACGAGGAGCGCATGTAGGCGGAGGATAAGCTCTGGAATGAACAGCTGGCGGATCCGCGTCAATTCCCTCGCCCTGCGATCGGCTGCAGAGCATCGCCTCAATAAATACAGAAACAAATTGCTACCATGTGGAGGACATACCAGCAGGGATCTCAGTATCCGGAACCAACCAATCCGTAGTCAGCAGCTTGAGTATCTGTTCGTGCGCGCTAGACACAAGGCCCTATAGCCCATCACCATGAGAGCCGAGAATGGTCGAACGAAAGAAGAACCCGTACCCCGTATTCCCTGAGCCACGCTGCTCGCGTATCTCGACTCGTCTGCGAGGTTTCGAGTGTCTGGCACTTCGCCACGCGCTCGAGCATCTCCCACGCGATGAAGAACTGACGATAATCAAGATATTCCGCAGCGCGCTCCTCGGGAATGCTGATCGCGGCCAGCTCTGGCGGAAGCATGTCAAGGAGCAGTCGCGCCACGTTGACCCTCCCACGAGCTGTACAATATAATTAGGCAAGCGAGCCCCCTCCAAAAGGAAGAAGGTAAATACGCACCGAGGAAATATCTGAAGATGACATTCGCTTGCTCTAGTGCGGTGTCGTACGTCTCTACTTCGACGACCGTCCACTCGATCGACCTCACAAGTAGCATCTCGGCCTCCTCCGCAGAATCAACCGCAGCCTTTGACAAGTCCGGCAGTGGCCCTTTGACGGACGACGGGAGGCTATCGAGAGCGCGCTCGATTGTGCGCTCCGCTGTGACGATGGCTACGCGAGGGACATCTAATCCGTGCTCTCGAGCGCGCTGCAGTGCCGTGCGTCGTTCCGCGGGGTCCGCAGAGAGCGCTAACGAGGTCAGGAAGAGCGCATAGCGCTCGACCGCATTATCGCCCAGCGCGCCAGCGTACATGGCAATGAGGGATCGTTGACCAGCGCCCTGTCATCACAGTTCTGTCAGAGAGGCAAGCCAGGTGGATTAGATGGCCGTGAGGACGTACCTCGAGGACTTGGAGATATGCTTCGAGGATGATCTGTATGGCGAGTGGAGAAACAGCAATGTCGATCATCTGTAGGTAGAGACACAGGTGCGCGAAGAATCGTGTCATTGTTGGGTACCTGGCAGCAGAATTATGAGCAAAGCGAGTATATGCGATCAACAGAGAGGGAACGAGATACGCACTCTGATGATTCAGGGTCGTACGCCCCCTCCTGCAGCCTAGAGGCAAAATCGTCTAACAAAGCATCTGTGCGGTCCAGAATAATATGCAGTTGCGATATATGGAAGGCGTCTTCAGCGCCCAAGCCCTCTTGCACCTGCACAGTGGCGAGTGCTTGTAATTCCTGCTCGACGTCCGCTCGCCAAGCGTCCTCCTCTTCCTCGCCCGGTTCGCCCTCCTCCACCTCTCTTCCAGACGGCTCCCAGAACCCACCGCCGAGTCGTGCGAGGGCCTCGCTCTGCCGCTCCTCGCACAAAACGGAGATCGTCGCCCAAAGTGCATCCTCCCATGTGCGGCACGCAGATTTCAACATGCCAGACGTCTGGATGGAAGGCGCAAGCGCAGCATATAATGCGCGTTCGGTAGACGATAAACGGGAGTCAAGGGCAGCACGCGTGCAGGTAGTCTTCCATAACGCGCGCCTTTTATTACCATGCCACAGGTCTGGGTCCTCCTCCTCGTCTTCCTCCGCAGCATCGTCCTGACGAACCGTGGCTGGCAGTGCAAAGAGTCAGCTTTATATACAACAACACGGTGGGAACAAAGACGCTGACAAATTGCACGCCATGAGAAGAGAAGAGAACCGCGGATACTCGCTGCGCGCCAAGGTTGATGCGCATCCCGACAAAGTTTGACCGCGTCCTCGATGTTCCCGGCACGTACATAAGCAAATAGAGTGTGTGACAATGCCTTGTCGTAGCTCTAAAGGTAAAACCCAACTGTTATAAGGACAACATAGTATTAGCAGAGATGGTTACACACCGCGTCATCCGCTGCTAAACTGCGTCCAAACTCTGACTCTCGTGTGACGGCATCGGGATCCATCTCGCGTACCACGTTTTCCGTCGCGCGTCCAGTGTTACCCGTCCAGAGACCCTGCGTTACGCGATGCTTCGTGAAGCGCCAATAACCCGTCGACGCGTCTGGGTGTGGTGGGGGAGGTGCAGTATCGTGTAACCACTCACGCACGACTACGAGCTCTGAGAGCGTGCGGGAAGCAGCCATGGTCGCCTGTGCGAGGATGGATGTTGGGGTATATGGATTAGCGGCTAGGAGAGTACGAGCTGAAGGTTGGAGTGGGGGTTCGGTTTTGCGAGCGCTGAAAAAAAAAGGTAAGTTGGTTGGATCCTGGTTGGCATCGAGAAGGGGATTGGACACACGGCATGACTGCTTGGAGAAGAGCCCACGTGCTGTATTCCATCCGCAGTGCCTCTATCTCCTCTGGTGTGGCGTTCCCCTCCGCTCGAAGGTCAGAGAGCCTGCGAAATGAATAAGGGAGGACACTCAGCCCCACAGTAACGTGGAACGCACTGCTGTTCACATAACTGGCGAAGTCGTGGGGCAAAGCCAGTCTGAGGGTCCAGAAGTGCCTCCAAATTATCTTTTTGTGTCTGACATAGGGCGAGGATATCTGCACAGGATGTGTAGAATGTTTCTGACATTGGCGGACTCGGTCAACGACACTTTTTCCATTTTGGGACCCTTTTCGTGCCCACGGAAATCTCGATCCGGTCCGCGGCCCTTGCATCGTCTCTCTGTCATCTAACGACCCAGGGCATAGTGGATGGAACCACTAACGTACGTTACAAAAGCGTGATGGTACAGTAGTTACACGGCATGGTTAATCGCTCTGGTGCTGCCGCCGGATGGTAATGAATCCGCAAAACATGAGGACGAGGCATCAACCCAAGTTTAAGCCTTAGACCCGTTGTCGCCGCCAGCTGCAGGACCGCGCTTCGACTGCGTTACGACTGGCATGTAGATCCTGTCCCTGTCATGGAAGTGCAAGTTGGAGACAACGATGATGGCGCAGCGGGGCCCGTCGTCGTCCTTGACGGTCATCGCACGTCAGGTGCACGGACTGAAATACTGGACGTCGATGATCGATGGCCATGGAATCACGGTGGACCCTCAAAACTTGAATATTAGCTTGAATGCGAGATGTACCCTCGACTCGCTCCATAACTCAGTAATCTGTCCAAGCAGACTCGAATTATCTGTTCCTTCCAGTGCGCGCAGTAAGAGTGCTCATGAGAGTTTCGACGAACCCACGTAGGCTTGATCTGACTTAAGTAAGGGGTCTTAAAACATGATAATGGTATTACGAGCCCTGGGAAAACCTGGAAAAGAAACCCATGCTACAGACCCAACCCATTAAACGAAAAGTAACCCAGATAGAGAAGCATTTTGACACAATAGAAAGAAATGAACTCATGTTCCCTTCCTCACTATGATAGAACTACGTGACAGTAAGCCCTGCACGGCGTAGATCATCTTTTGAAGAAGCATCCAAATTTTTAATCAGAGATTGTGTGGACGAGATGATAACCGAGTAATATGTCCCCATTGGTGATCCAGACGGTTGTTGAGCTAGGGCCGGTCACGATGTGAGCCGTGAATAACAGAATAAGGAAGCACGTACCTGTTGATCTCTTCTTCAAGGTGTCAAGCTCCCTTTGTAATGTCTCACACAAAGCTTGGACGAAGCTTTCCTGAGCAGGGAGCGAAAATGTTTTTTCTTGCAGACCATCGCAAAGTTCTTCGAGAGTCCTTTCGATAGCTTCAGAATCCTCATGAGACGGGTTCCCCATTTGCGGAATGACTGGGAGGACGCCCCGAATGAAATTTGTCACTGCGGCCAGTCTATCATCACTTGACTGGTTGCCTTGATCACGTGCGGTGGGGGGGGCCTGCTCGCGCACTGCGCGCTCCAGGATCGGGATGGTGCTCAGCGCTGCAAACGCGACTGCGGGGTCATGGTCTTCAGACAGCCGTCGAAGGATCGAGTTGGTGGATTGTGGTAGGACTGTGGACACATCCACGGCCAGAAACGCCCTCGAGATCTCCCAAATCGCACGCGCACAGGTGATTGCACGGCGCTGCCGTGTCTCCGAGGCCATCCTCCTATCGGCATCAATGCAGGAAGAGAAAAGTCGCATTATCCGCTGGCCAAGGCGCGCCTCTCCAGTCTCGTTGAGTAGTGATCCTATATTCGCAACGCGGGCACCAAGGTTATCACCGGGCCACAAATAACCGGGAATGGCGTCGAGAAAGGCCTCCATTTCGCTGTCATCGCGACACAATGTTAGAGCCGACTTGAGAGCTTTTTCATCGATTGAGTTTTCATGTTCCGCCTTATCCATTGGGCGGTGGTCGATACCCTTCCGTATGCGTATCCAGAGCTTCTCGATCTCGACTCGAAGGCGGTTGAAACATAATGCGGGTAGTCCCAGAATACCTATGAAGAGCAAATAGCCCAGGTACCAAATGAACGAGGTCAGCGGGGTCTGGTATGGGCATCCATGGGAGAACACGGGGAGAGCAGTCACAACAATATATATGAACCCGAGGAGGCCGACAGCCACAAGGATAACGTAGGCGACCTCATGATTGAGGGCGAATGTGGATTCAATGAGGCCAGCAAAGAAAAGAAATATTGCGGCGTGCATCAGGAGCGAAATGTTCTCGACTACCCAAGGTGTACGAAACTTCTTCACGCCCTCAAAGAGGTAAGTACGAAGCCTGACCTGACTTCGTGGGGTCGTTGTAGACTGCGCAAGCCGAAGGTATCTGTTGGCCCACTTCTGCACAAGTGTGGCAGCAAGAGCGCAGGCGAGACTGAAAAAGAGGCTGAGGGACCACAGGATGTTAACGTGGACGGCATAGGGTTTAGGCCGAAACGGAGCATCAGGGGTTGGAGTGGGGAGGGCTGTTCCGGTGGAGATCGCAGCGAGTTGTTCTGTAACCTGCCGAAGAAGATTTGCGGATACCTCAGCAGAATCAGGTTTTAGGGTCTTGTAACTTTCAACGAGAAATGCGGCAACCGTTGCGGAGAACACGCCCGTCTAAACGTTTTTGCTAGTGTGAGTGGGGCCGTTAAGGAGAACGGGATTCGACGCATACATATAAGAGTATTCCGTCCATATCAGCTTTCCAGCGTTCAGCCATTGCGGTATCCTGCTTTTCGGCTTGTGAGATACAGAGAGCCCACATCTTGGAAGAAGGGTCATCACTGTCTCTATGATCTGGCAGAGGAGTATGCGTTAGAGGAGTGTGCGTTAGAGTGGGAATTCCTTTCTCCACATCTTGATCAAGAGGCTTGCTAGCAGTACTCGTACTCGGGTCCGAGTCCTCCATGAAAAAGAAACTTGTGAAGAGGTGTACTTTTGTATTACATACAGGAAGGTACGCGGTCTTTTCGTTCCGTGAGTGTTCCGTGTTCCGAGACGTGTTACAGCGGCGGGTGCCTGAGTCAGGAACGAGGCTCTTGTCTACCCACGGATTTGCACCTGTCGAGCCCACTCCAAACCGTAGAACACAACTTCACACCCTGCTCGGTATACACAACAGCGTTGCAAGTCGGAAGATTCCCCCAGTGAGCCCAGGCTCAAATTGTGCCTTATCTTGTCCCGTTGTCCGTACCCCATCGAGCCCCATCATGATCATTCTACAACGTCACATCGAAATTATATTAATACCGCACATCTCCACGTGCCCCCACCGTCCCTTCTTGAAAGAAAAAAGGACACAGGCGCGCCTGCATATGTTACCAGTATGATACTGTCGGTTAAAATATCTATAACAGCGGCGAGATAGTCCTCCGGAAATAATGCAATAATGCATTAATAATGTCTTCAAATTTGAGGGGGCGGGGACAATATCCGGCGCAGGTTTCTCGGGATCTTGAAACATAAAGGCCATACTATGTCGACTACGATCCGGAGCATTCACATTGAGAAGCCCAGGAAAAAATCACAAGAAACCATGGGCTACAGACCGCCAACTAGCCGAAATTGTACTGCTCGATGACAAGAATAGGGAGGAATAGTTCTTTACATTACATACATTAATGCATATCCATGTCATCGGTTTCGTTTTCATACTATGTGAAAGCATGTTCCTCTTTGGGCAACATAGCTCTGATCTCGGCATCCAAAACGTCAACTAGACTCCGTGCTGACGAAATGATGGCTAAATGAAGCATCGCCATTGGCGACCTGGGGGATGGTTGACCTAGATCAAGGCGGCCACGAGGTAAGTCATAACTCAACTAAACTAATCGGGAGTGAACGCTCACCTGTTGACTTCGCCGCAATGATTACCTCAGCTAATGCCTCGGCAAAGCTACGCTGAGCGGAGGCTGAGAATTCTTCACTACCCAAGGCAAGACAAAGGTCCGCAAGTGTCCTCCTGGTGTCATCAATATCCTCGTGAGACAGGCTCGCAATGTGCGGGATAAGTGCGAGGACGGTCAATATGAATCTCGTCACTACCATCAGTCGCCCGTCGGGTCCGTTGTCACTGGAGTAGCTGGCCCGATGCGGTGCGGAGCGTGCGTCACGCGTGCCGAGAATTGCATCAAGCATTCTCAAAAATTTGTCTTGCTTCTCGTCGTCCACCACTTTCTCAAGTTGTTCGATGAGTACGTGTTCCAGGGCCGCGAGGGAGTTGTACGCTGCCAACGCGATCGAGGGGTCATGATCCTGGGACAACTGGTGCAGGGCCTTGCAGGCGGCGTCAGGCAAGCTCACCGGTAGGCCTACAGATGGCAGTGCCCTTGAGACTTCTCCGACCGCACGCGCACAGGTGATTGCGCGGCGCTTTCGAGCTGCTGGTTCCATTCTCCCATCAACATCGACGCAAGAGGTAAATAGCTGGACGATCCGCTGGGCAAGTCGCCGATCTGTTGTCGTGTTAAGTAGTAAAGCAACATGGTGAATACGCTGGGTGCGTAGTTCGCGTGAGCCCCGCAAATAACCGGGGATCGCTTCGATAAAGGTCTCTAATTCGCTCTCATCGCCACACGAGGAGAGAGCCAACTTGAGAGCCATTTCGTCGATTTCACTTTTGCCTTCTGCCTTGTCGACCAGATATTCGTACATACCGCCATGTATATTGTCCCTCAACTGTCTGATCCTAGTTCGAATGCATTTGGAATATGCGAATGGGGACATTGCACCTATGGCAAGGGAGTGGCCGGTGTACCAAATGAGCGAGGTCAAAGGAGTTTGGTAGGGACAACAATTGAAGAAAATGGGGAGAGCGGTGACGGCGATGTATGTAGCCGCAAGGATACCGACGGCCACAAGGATGACTTCCGCGACCTCATCGTTGAAGGCGAAAAGGAACTCGACAAGACCGGCAAAGAAAAGAAAGATAGCCGCGTGCATCAGGAGGGAGATATTCTCGACTAGCCAACGTGCATGGAATACCTTGATGCCCTCGAAAAGGTAAGTACGAATCCTGATACGACGTTGGGGCGTCGTAGTAGTCTGAACGAGCCGAAGGTATCTGCGAACCCACTGCTGTAGAAGTGTGGCAATGAGGGCACAAGTGAGGCTGAGATAGAGACTGAGGAACCACAGGATGTTCACGTGGATGGCATAGCGTTTAGGCCGGAACGGCCCGTCAACCGTTGGAGCTGGCAGGGGAACCTGATTGGAGATTGCAGCGAGTTGCTCTGTAGCCTGCTGAAGGAGTCTGGCCGACACCTCGCTGGGGTCAGGCTTGAGAAACTTATAACTTTCGATGAGGAATGCAGCAACCGTCGCGGAGAATACACCCGTCTAGAGAGCGGGTTATTAAGTTATATGGAGCGATTGAAAGTAATTACGAACATATATAAGGATTCCATCCATATCAGCCTTCCAGCGTTCAACCATCGCGGTATCATTCCTGTCTGCTTGTGAGAGACAGAGAGACCACATCTTGGAAGAGTCATCGCCGCTGGCGGTGTATTCTAGTGGTAAACGCGGGTATGAGCAAGAATGCAGTGAACCGTAACCTCAGCATGGTACACACACCTTCAACGGTTTCACCTACGGACCCTTTCTCCTCGTCTTGGTTAACGGCTTTACTTGCAGGATCCATGATGAAAGGCCAGAGGAGTGACGCGGATCAATGAAGACGGGATCCATTTATCTGCAGCGACGATGATCCGCCTGAATTCCGTGATTCCGAGGCACACCCGACTTGCGCAAGGTACATGATCATATGATTGACCGACGACTTGAGACTTGACGACTAACTTAATAAGGTAACATTACTTGCCTAACACGTCTTCATTGCAGGAGTCCTGGGAATAGTTACTATATCGGTTCCCGCAACTCGCTGTCCAAGAATTTCCGGCATTCCGTCCACTTCTGGCGTTCCTTTCCCAACTCTTCCAGCGACATCCCTTTAAACGGATCATATCCAGGGTCTTCCAAAAACCGCAAGCGGCGCACGA
>QLPC01012290.1:0-12029 GCA_003314055.1 Lactifluus hygrophoroides
GTCGCAGAGTGCATGGACTTTGACGTAGTAGTAGGTAACAAAGGCCCTATGAATGGTCTTTTTTGCTTCTCGTCGCTGTCGGATTCGGTGTCTGAGGCCTTTCTCTTTTTGCTCTTGGTACCATTGAGCGTGACTTTTTGACCAGCTGAGACGGCAGCTTGCAATGCTTGCCCGCGCTCCCGCATATAGAATAGAATGTATGCGTTCTTCATGCCAGTGGGTGGCCCAGCGTGGCGCGTTACGGATTCGTCATTCATCTCGTACCACTGGCCGTTTGATGCTTTGACGTGTGCGTAATAATGCCCGGAATTAGGACCACCCCCGGCATGCGAGATGACACCATATAGCGAGTATGAGGAACCATACTGGCCTTCACTGACTGCATTAGCCAGTGAGAGGTGTTCGTCGTACCGAACGGGGTGCCCAATTTTGCGCCCAAGGGGTGAAAAGCGCTTAAGGTGAATAGTGAGCGCCACAGGTGCGTCGTGGACAGTAAACCGCTTGGACGCTTCTACACGTCTCTTGCACCTGGACCAATGTGGTTATAGGCGGACGGCGGCAACGAAAATTAAGAGGCGCGTACTTCTCACACTTGTACTTATCAGTGCCTTTCAAGTGATCAACAGCTGTGAACTTGCGTAGGGCATCCCGCAGGGTATCGACACCGTGAATGTCTACACTGAGATCGAGTATACTGTCAAAAGTGTCACTATTGTGGCGACACTCGCTGCAAGTCACTCGAGAGCGCAGCTTTCCACCGAAGATCTTGTGGACCCAGGTCGTCTCCGCAAGCTTAGGATCGAGTTTCCTATGGGTAACTGTCAGCAAACGACGCAATTTGAAGCCACCAAAAACAAAATGCTGACGACGAGTGCCCTGCAAGACAGGATTTTTGTAGTGCATCAATGGCGTAGCGGAGGAATTCATGAGAATCCTCTTGACGACCACGACGCATATGACCTGCAATCACTGCTGGATGCCGTGAATCCCGTTCAAAAAAAAGACCGTAGAATGACTCACACTGAAGCCTGCCAGCGATCTCATACGGGGTAAAGGCATGCTTTCGGCTATAAGCCTCTTCCATGACTGCCTTCAAAGAACAGGCCATGCAAAAACTCGACTTCACTCGACCTAATGACCGATGAACTGCTGCTCAACCCAGGATCAAGGGATAACATACAAGGGTGCGTTCTGTTATGGGACAACAAGACATGTAAAAGGGGTGGGGTATGCAACAAACACTGGAGTGCGCTATTCAAGAAGCAACTATTGCCAGTGTTTATTAGCCCCGAACCAACAGCCAATCCCTTTGGCCAAGTAATCTCTACCGGACCAGCGAAAAGCGCCGTGCTTTTTTTACTGACAGGAGAAGACCTTTTCGGAGAAATAGGATTCTGGTGCGCTGCTTGGGCAGGTGCCTGCTGCTAAGCGGGGCTATGAGATAGACGAAATTTAATAATGTAAAGGAAAAGTACCTCCGACGCAGCGGCAGCCTTTGGCGAACCATTTACAGGTTCATACTTCCCCTCTGCAATCAACAAAGTGCCGGAAGAGGATCCCTCTACAAACTCCACAGCCGGGGGTAAGAGCTTGTTGAAGCTTTCGATATCCTTGGCCGGCCTGTACTGTGGCGCACTTTCAGGGGATTGAGGGCCAACAGAAGTAGGATAGAGCGGCAATGCGAGCATTCCAAGAGGAGAAAGTGTCCTGCAGACGAGAAGACGCCTAAGGACTGAAGAGAATACGAATTTGAATGCGGGGGGCGGGGGTATATTGTGTAGAGTAACGTAGTAGAGTACAAGACTGACACCCGGCAATCTCCCGCTTGCCACGCGTCTTTGTTGATTCTCATCAACTCGTGCATACAATTGTTGTACTGTACAATTGTCCGTAATCCGTAACAATACACACTCTTCTACTATGCTACAGCAGACCGAGACCAACAACACATCCCTCCCCTATCCAAAAAACTGAATGCCATTGTCCTGCCAGATATTCGTTGTCAGTTGCCAGTCTTGCAAGGCGGGGTATACTCTGACATCATTTCCGAACCCTATCCCCATGTCAGGCGTCAAGACTGGAGTTGGCAACATCGGTGAAGAATATCGTGAAGAAGTCTCCGAGGGTGCTTGTTGTGGAGACAAGAAGTACCCTGCGTTGTAATCGGGTGCCATCCGAGGAGTCGGGGCGAAGAGCATCTGAGAGCTACTAGAAAGCCCCGAGCCCGAGGGTTGTCCAGGTTGAATCACAAGAGGAGTTACTGCAATGGAACGGAAAACAAGTCACGACATGACATGGTAAGGAAGATAACATGATGGACTTACAGGTATCCCTCGAGAGCGTCGGGAGGAACTGATTCCAAGACTCTTGAGGAATAGGCAAAGGGATTCCCTGATTCCAGGACGGAACTTGAGCTTGGTCTTTCTTGACTCCTACGGGCTCTATTGATCGGCGATTCGTTGAAGGGGAACGATTGCGTTTGTAGCTATCACTGGCGAGATATTCCTCAGGATCCAACCCATGCTTTCTGAGATGGACTTTGAAAGCGGACAATCGCAATATACTGCAAAGCTGGGTATATGCTGTCAAGCATTTTGAATGCGAGGTATGAATTACCTTGAGGTACAATCCAGAACGGTGCATTTGTAGGGCTCTCTAGGATAATGCATCTCTCTACGATGGCGGGCGCAGGATGAGGGGTCACCAAATGTGGATCTGCACCCACGGAATCCGCATCTGTATGGTTTCGAACCCGTACTAGATGATTCTTTGTGAGTAAAGGTAAACTCAACCAGTGAAGACTCATACTGGACATTTCGGTGAGTCTTCAGTGCGGTATACTGAGCGAAGCGTTTGCCGCATCCTGACGTCTCGCACTGATATGGCCTGAATAGATTCTCAGGAACAGACCTTATACCGTAATACAAGAGAAGCGCTTACTTGATGCCAGCATGCAGACGGGCGTGTCTGGTACAGTCGGCCTTCCGCGTAAAGACCTTATTACATATTGCGCATACATTTTCAGGTTTATACTAGAAGAATTTAGGATGATTTCCCGACCAGAAATTCAAAGCTTACGGTGTTCATGATATGATAAGGGTGTTACAGTACAGTAAATATTCTTCGTGATGTCGTGATAGCTTGAAACGTCGTGAATATAAAAGGGAGAGGAATCGACAATGTCCAGCACTGTCGGTCGATTGGTTGGGAAGGGGGGGGGGTGACGAAGAGGGACTTTGGTTTGCCACGCGTGCTGGCATGTCCACCCTGGGGTGTTCTTATAAGCACAAAACAGAAGGGTTTTACAGTAACGGGCGGCTCTGGAATCTATTGTTCTGCGGTCATGAAGAGAAGTGTGCATTAAGCCCTGCCTGAATGGACACAAAAGACCTCCATAATACTCCGACTGACTGGTTGGAGACGTGTACGATAGTAAATAATTGGAAGCAAGACATGCAATAACAAGGATCACCCGCTCGGCTGCATTTTCCACTTGGCTCGCCGCGTTGCCCACTTGACGCTCACGTTCACGAGTCACGGTCAGATGAGAGGAAATTTCAAATTGTCCCACTCCTTAGTTACCTAGTCCCGGTCCATCAATCCTTTTCGTTACCAAGTCCTTCATCCATGGTGCAATACAATCTAAGTCTGCCCAAGTGAAAGACGCATACTGGCTCCTCCCAAATCCGACAACTAAATCGAGATCTTGCAAAAAAGGACCGTCACCCCACGGCATGCTTGTCTGAGAGTTTGTAATCTGTGCGGTCAGCCTGGAGGCATGAATTAGCGACTACGGTAATGTCCAACGGAACCTGCATACTGACATCAATCCACCAACCCATTGGTGCCCTTCTTCCTCAAGAGTGCCAGATATCAACCATCGTTTATCCCCCCCGCCTGGTGTGTAGAACGGGTATGCGGCGTGAGAAGGAGCGGGGATCGGGTGGGTGAGGCGTTCATACGGATAACCGCTTTTGGACCTTCCGCCTGCTGGGACAGAGGATTTCTCGTTACTCGGTTTAGTCATTTCGATGCCAGGCGGGTGTAGAAATGCTCGGGCATTGTTGTTTATAGTGAATGCACCGCGCGGACTGTTGAGTACTCCAAGTGCAAGTATCCTCACATCAGCTAGTTGGACAACAAGCTAGAGAATTGCTTAGAGTATGATTTGCTGCACTTGGAGCCCATACCCTGATATGTGTTTCCAGATGTGCCAAGTTACTCTGTAGCCTGTAAGCGTTGTCTCTTGAGAAAGTGGCAAATCGACCCGATAATGCATTTCACGCACTTCATGTCGTTGAAGATAGACAAGGGATTGTAGTTGCGAGAGGACGCCTCCAATTCGTTTGCTGAACCGTTCTTGTTCAGTACGATATACCTAGCTGATGCATGAGCGTGGAAGGACATATGTGTACATAATAGCGCCCTTACTTTGTCCAAGCCTCTTCGGCTGTGCAAGGACTCGAAATCGTACTGCGATGCCACACTCTGAACAGTAGCCTGTGTTCACTGTACATGAGTGGCTCTGGCATGGAAGACGCTAACGCGCACGCACTTCTTGAAGGTTTCATGCCAGCTAAAGTCTCTCTTCCACTTCTGCCACCCAGGTAAGAAGCGTCGTCTAAAACACTCGTGCCAATCTGCATCCTTCATATTGGGGAGGGTGGCTTCGAAGAATAAGAAGTGGGGTTTAGCTATGCTCAAGATGTCGATCCAGTTCTGCCGTGGAACTGTCGTCCGTACGCTCAAGTGCTTGAAGGAGTCCTCGTATACTTCACTGCGAAGATTGCGGAGGATGGGGACTCTCCATGGATTCAGAGAACGATCCGATGCGATGCTGTGCAGGCGACGCGAGAGGTATGAAACAACAATAAGGGAAGCGAGATCCAATTCCTCCAATATGGCGGTTACTAGTTCTACCGGAAGTGACTCGAGGGTTATGGGCATGACTGTCGCTGAAAGACGATGCGCGGCGTAACGGCTTTCCGGGGACGAAAACGTGGTGCGCGGGTGACTACTCGTATTTGAGTTTAACAGGCTTCATTTGTGGTGCGGTGCGGGTGACCATTCGTTTTGAGTTTACAGGCTTTATTTGATAAGATTAGATAACCCATGAGTACACCGTAGCTACTGGAATACGCAAGGCCAGGTAGCTGTATATATCTGTACCACTGTGCCAAAACAGTATCTTCGCATGCGAGTCATATCCTCCCAGCCGGACGGATCTTATAATCATCCTTGAATTTCTCAAACTCGCCTTCCTTGGTCTTGTATTGTTCGGTAAGGCTGGAAATAACTTTGCGAATCTGACGAAGGATCTGTTCATTGAAGCAGCGGAGGTAGAGTCAAGGACTCACACCGTCACGGTTTGTCTGAAGCGCAGGTACGATGTCCTTGACAGTCCTTTCTACAAGTACACCGCCTATTAGACGGAAGCATTTTCTGTCTGGTTCTTCCGCCAGGGCCTCATTCAACGTCGAAAGAACCAGGCTAGGAGGTGTTTGCCCTACGACACAACGCTGTTGTATGATGAAACGCACACATGTTCCTCGGCCTCTTGCTCGAGTTCTCCGATTTTAGCTGCGAGGTTTTGAAGATCGCCTTGAAGGCGGGAGTATGTCTGTTGTATTTCTATCCAATGGATGAACAAACACGAATAACACGTATTTATGTCATAACGCACCGTGATCAGATAACGGGGCAACAGTGGGTGCTTTCGATTTCTTTGCAGCTGCGGACGACATGGTTGGGAGTCCGGAATCCGTGAGTTCTGATTGGTCCAGGGGATCGTCACGACCAACGTCACACATGCGTGACAGTATCTTTCCGAGCGCTGAGCGAGCGAGTGATGATGAGCTCGACAGTCAACATGGCGTTCGTGCGCCGTCCCTCTCTTGGACTTTCTACCCGACTTTTACTTTCTCCAGCAACTGTTACGCCATCGATTTCATTAGTCGTCCTACGGCATATTTCCACTTCGCGCCGCACTCTACAAGCCCAACCTGCTCATAACCATAGCCACGATTCTGCCAATCATGTCAAATCTCCGCGACTCGGAACAGGCGTTTACTCTGTGAGCGACGAACCGGGCAAGTATGTAAATCCATACGAAGGAGGGCCCAGTGCTCTCGAAAAGGCTGCTCATCTGTTCTTTTTCACTGAGATTGTTCGAGGTTGGTGCACAGTGGCTGCCTGTCTTGCTTTCGTTGCATCTGAATATCCTTCACTCTAGGCATGTGGCTAGTCTTGGAGCAGTTCTTCCGTCCCCCATACACGATCATGTATCCTTTCGAGAAAGGACCTCTCTCACCTCGTTTCCGCGGAGAGCATGCACTTCGTCGTTACCCGAGCGGAGAAGAGCGGTGCATCGGTTCGTATGCGCTCTCTTGACTTATTTTTCAGTGGTTGATGCGTGCTACCTATAGCGTGTAAATTATGCGAGGCAATATGTCCTGCTCAAGCCATAACGATCGAGAGTGAAGCTCGTCTTGATGGCTCTCGTCGCACAACAAAATATGGTTCGTACACCATTGGCCTCAAGCCAGCGTACTCACAATCATTGATGACGTCCCGTGCAGATATTGATATGACCAAGTGTATTTATTGCGGTTTCTGTCAAGAAGCCTGCCCAGTGGATGCCATCGTTGAAAGTAGGACCCCATCCATACGCTACCTTTCCACATGACTGAGCTTTTGTCTAGCCCAAAATCAAGAGTTTTCAACCGAAACACGTGAAGAGCTTCTATATAACAAGGAGAAACTGCTCGCAATCGGAGACCGGGCTGAAGCCGAGATTGCCGCAAACTTACATGGTATGAGTTCTTTACACTCCTTGTGTTCCTTTTGCTAAGGCGACGCCCCACAGCTGATCATGTCTACCGGTAAATCCAGTCAAGCTGGTTTGGGACATAGACTGTGGTGCCAGGTCCTGTGACATATATACGTCGGGTCCTGACATCCCGGGTAAATAGTAGAGCTATTGGACAAATTCAGCATGATTTTAATAATAATAACAATCTTTCCACGCCCACTTGGATAAGTCTCGGGAGCGACTATGGGAAGATTCCATGCAGCGAAGTGTCTGTACAGTACCATGTACAAAATATCCCTAAGTGTGCAGTGGATCGGCACGTGATCGCGGCGCGACTCGGAAAACGGGCGCGTGAGATCCTGCCCACGTCACCTATATTGTCCAGCTTTATAACTGTGCTTGGACCAGGTTTCGAAGTTGGGGCATTTCGTGACCACGAAGTAAAAGTATCATAAAACGGCCTTTCCCTTGGAGGTCAACTAGGCCCATCATCGATGTCCTCCGTAGACTCGCCTACGTTCAGCCAGTCCCTCATCGTAAGTCTGACATCCACCCACATCCTTCGCACCTCCTACCCCCAGTTTTCCTACTAGGCAGGCGGTCTCGCAGGAACGTCTGTAGACCTTTTGTTTTACCCGATAGATTCGATAAAGACACGTTTGCAATCTGATCGTGGTTTCTACAAATCGGGAGGATTTAGAGGCATATACAACGGGGTTGGTAGCGTCATTGTAGGAAGCGCGCCCGGGGGTACGCTCATTTCACTCTTCGTCTGTGCTCAAGCTCCTAACTCTGCGCGCTTCTATCTTAGCCGCCATATTTTTCTGCACCTATGACACGTTAAAGCGCATCTTGCCGGTCCCTCCCCATCTTGCGCCCATCAATCATATGGTGTCTGCGTCCATTGGTGAAGTGGTGCGTGATACCAACACATGACTAGATAAGAACAACCTGCTGACCGTCTCCACCATTCTTATCGTTGAAGGTAGCTTGTCTCATCAGGGTGCCGACCGAAGTGATCAAAATCCGGTCACAGACCTCTTCCTATGGAACGTTGGCTAACTCTTCTCTGGCAACTGCCAAGTTGGTCTGGAAGACAGAGGGAATAGGGGGATTTTATAGAGGGTTCGGCACCACTGTCATGCGGGAGGTGAGGCTTCCGCTTGCGCACTCCCTCAAATAGACATTTACCACGGGCTCGGGAAAGATACCCTTTACGTCTCTGCAATTCCCAATGTACGAATTCTTCAAGCACCGTCTCTCGTATCTCTTATATCACAAGCCCTCCTCTTTACGTCCTTACGAAGCTTCGTTATGTGGGAGCGCGGCGGGTGGAATTGCCGCCGCGCTTACCACACCTTTGGACGTTTTGAAGACTCGAGTCATGCTTGATCTTCGGGTGAGAGTTGCCAATTCCGCTTCTGAAACAAAATATCGTCCTCACACCAATGCCGTCCAGGACCCATCCCATCCTTCTTACCCGTCCCTTGTCCATCGACTGCGACAAATATATTTGTCGGAGGGAATCCACGCGCTGTTTGCAGGGGTGGTACCAAGAACCATGTGGATCTCTGCCGGCGGGGCCGTATTTCTGGGTATGTACGAGTGGACTATAGATTTCTTAGGTTCTTCCCACCCAACATAAGGTCGCGATATCCCGCTGTTTTGGCTGAATGGCCACGTCGGTGGCAACTCAGACACCCACGCGCGCGCGCCGTCATGATCTCCGTGCTACGGTACCACGATTTTGGGCGAACTTTGCCAAGCTAATGATTGTCATAATGATATCCCATCTTGGTCAGCGTCTAACTTGGCCTTTTTGAGTCCATCTTCGAAGTTGGCGGAATCCGCTTAAGGGAGTTGCATCATTACCCCGGACCCGGTCAACGCAAGAGAAAAGTCGGCCGTGCGTTCCCACCGGTGTGAGCCGACGGGCGATGCTATTTTCGGATGTCCGTAGCGCCTTTCGTCTTGTGGTTTTCCCAGTTCCGTCGAGAAGCCGGCAATGCAATCAAGCCCCTATCTTCAGAACCATTCGGAGAAAGAGTCTGTGGCAGACATGAGCGTTCGCTTCGCAAGTTATCTTTTGCCGAATGAGCCATCGCTACCTCCAGCCCCATGATCTACCGTAAGTTTTAAGCTTCACCTCTTGTCTGTCTTTTGAAATGTTTCCGAGTTTTATTTTCATTGGGTGTGTGGCCTGCGTGTACTGATCGTACAGTAAGTGGCGGCATCCCGCCCACGCTTATCATCATCATACAGTACAGTAAGGGAAGCATCCATCGCATCAGGGCAAGCGGAGCTATCCAGACGAGATCGTGACGCCACCGAACCATGTGCTCCAGAAACTCGATTCGCTTCCCTGGCCTGGTTGGTGCATTCAAGTCTTGACAAGCCTTGTCAGAAAGAAATGATCAACGTGGTCCCCTTCCCTCATTCATTTCGGAGGTGGGACGTGCTCCTAAGTCAGCTGTGATGACAATGACAGAGCAAGCGGACGACGGGTGAAAGCCAGAAAGGATGATCGTGTAGTTCGCCGTCGAGGAGTTTCTGTAGAGGGGGGGCCTCGCCATCGGGTTGTTGCAGTCGATCTTCCCTCCCACGGCGGGGCAACTCTCCTATTCGTGCGGCTTCTCCCCACCACCAGACCTTATAAAGCAATTCTAGCTGGCTGTTTCAGCCCTCGGACAAAAAATCATCTCAGAGCGCTTTCGGCGACGTCTGGGTTCCGGGTCCTCGACCCTCGGTCCGTACCTCCCGATAATCGTGCGTGCGTGCGTGCGAAGGCGTTGTGTGCGTGCCATTTGGGCTCGCTCACAGTCGAAAGCTTGTTTTTTCCCGTATTTGCACCATCAACTAATTGCGTCAGAGGTGGGAACTCGGAGGGGAGGGGGAACATTCAAGTTTTGGGTTGTGTATGTTTATAGCGCCCTTGGACTTCCAGCTTGTCGGCTCCCTCCCTCGCTGCGGCCGCCGAAATGCTTTTACAGGACTTTGTTTCCCCAGAGCTTCCGAGGCCTCAGGCACTTCGGCAGGGAGGCGTCGGGTGGCGGGCGGGGTGTGAGTGAAAGAGGGGGAGGAAAGGAAAACGTCAAACGTTTTCCACGTCGTTCTTCTCTTCCCTTCCTCCGTCGTCTAGCACATCCCGGCTTGAACTGATAAGGCTTAATGATACCGAATCGGCTTCATTTTCGGTCGCGATCAAACTCTTATTTGACTGGCGTGTATGTTGCCTGCCCCGGACCTTACAGTAGTTGTTACAACTTTGTATTATATATATCCGTAGTTGTCCGGTTCCAGGTCAGAAGACAATGGGGCGGGCAGGACAATCAAACAATAGAAAACAAATTCAGCGACCAGCCCGATCATTTTTTGACGCCCCCAAGAGCACCGATTTACGGGCGTCTGAACGTTCCGAACGAGTTCGATTTTAGTAATCCCAGCCAGACCCGGAAGGGGCCTCTCTCTCCACTCTCCATCAACAACTTGAAATTGGCGATCACTGTACTTGTAACTACTGTGGCGGGGAACCCGGGGATGGATAGCTGGAATTGGCAGTGCGTGTGAGCCCCGTGGCAGAATCTGCCCAACGTAGTAGGCTTGTATTGCCCAGATTCTTGGAACCCGGAACCCCAGAGTGTGGGCCACCTGGGCCACTTTGCTTCCTTGAACCGGGGGCAATTGCGATTTGGAATTTCCGTTCGATCGAGGGTCGGATATGACATCGTACCGACCTGTGCGTGGTGTTGGTGACTGGGAATAGTTTCAAGGGCGAACAGTTTTTTTTTTTTTTTTTTTCTAGATAAACACTTTTTTTTTCCCTGTAGGGTTGGTTATATGGGGTAAACGAGAATCGGCGGTTCCAGTCCGCTCCGGTCACATATGGGAAATCAGGGATTCATACATATGCAAATCTTTTTTTTAAACGAAGGGGATCACCAAAGACGTATACACAACATCTAGGCGATGCTCCTTTTTTCAACAAAAAAAAAACCAAGGAAAGAGATAGAGAAACAGCGCAGCATACATACAGAGTCATCAATGACTAGTTAAGGCTGAAGGAACGCCCACATACATCAGTCGGCGGGTTCGGGGGCGCGGTCACGAACGTCCTCCATATCGATGTCTCTCTCGAGATCGCTCTCAGAATGGGTAAGTGGCCCACGTCGGGGCACGTCCATCTCTATACTTGGACCGTGGGCAGCTGGTGGCCTCACGCCCGACGCATCCCGTTCATAGTACCTTTCACGGGGGCTACGCCGAGGTGGGGAGCCAGATCGGGATCGTGGCGACAAGGAGCGCGAGACCGCCGGACGGGAGGCGTGCGGTGCGTCATTGTGGTGATATCCTCGAGGTTCACGCGCATGGGAAATGTAGCCGTCACGCTCGTCGATTGGGTAACGCGAGGAGCGAGAGTTTGAGTAGGGTGGAGTGACCCCACGATGAACGGTATCGCTTCCTTCACGCTCTCGAAGTCTCTGACCTCTTTCTCGCTCCCAGTCTTGCTCGCGCTCACGATCGCGGAGCTCTCGCTCGTGATCACGTTCAGATGGTCCATAGTTGCCAACATTCAGTCGCTGGTGATTATGGATTGAGGCCCTGGAGCTGGTGGGCGAGCGCGAGTGCGAGTGCGATGAAGGAGAGTGTGAACCCTGTAGCGGCTGGGTAGGCGGCTGTAACCGTGAAGGAGGTGGTTCATAGACATTCGAGCGATGTGCGAGTCGTTCGCGCTCAGAGTGATACCCAACTGGGTATTCGCGATAAGTAGGAGACCCAGCTTCTGGCGCGACCTGCTGGGAATGCGAATATCCGGAAGGTGGCGTCGAAAGAGCTGGTGGATGGGCTCCTCTAGAGCGCGAGCGAAAGTGCGAGGGCGTCGTGGGCGGGTGGGAATATGAATTATGTGAACTTGGGTGTCGCTCATAAACGTGCGAGGCTTCCAGATGCCGCGTAGACTGCATAGGTGGCGGTACTTGTTGACGAGAATCCCGATGTCCAGAGGGATACCTTGGGAGTGTGGGGGTCGGAGTGTGGCCTCTAGGGGTCGAAGGAGCTAATTCGGCGACTTGAACAGGTTGCCCATCCGACCCAGTCACAACTCGTATGGGGATACCATGAGACCTGTACCAGTCCATCGCGGCAGGATCGTTCGGATCGACGACAACGAGATTAGGCTCCACCGACTCCCTCGACTGTTGGTGGTTGTAAGATTGTGTGT
>QLPC01012294.1:0-12716 GCA_003314055.1 Lactifluus hygrophoroides
TTCGATATCCTTGGAGCGCGCTCCACTTTAGAAGCTAGAAAAGAAAAGGAAAGAGAGGGCGAGCGACACCAGGAGGCTTCTCTGTATGCCGAGGAGATGTTCTCTTCCTTTGCCCACAGCGAACGGTTAGCTGCTGCCGGTTACCTGGATCCATCGATTACAGAATTCTGGGAGAAGACATCACATGCTGTAGAGAAGCTGGAAGGTGCCAGGGCCGCCCTGACCTCAGAGCAACGTATGGCCGGTCGTGTATTGGATGATGAAAAGCTGGAGGACCAATCTGCCGTTTTCCTCGCTTCCTTCAGCTCCAATATCTCGATTCGCTGGCAGCAAGGGAGATTCATTGGTGCAGGCGCATTTGGCTCCGTATACACTGCCGTCAACCTGGATTCCGGTTCCTTGATGGCGGTGAAGGAGATCAAATTCCAAGAGCTCGCCGGCTCGCCGAGTCTTTACCAACAAATCCGTGATGAGCTTCGCGTCATGGAGATGCTGCGCCACCCTAACATCGTCGAATACTACGGGATCGAAGTACACCGAGACAAAGTCTACATTTTCGAGGAGTTTTGTCAAGGTGGAAGCTTGGCTGCTCTCCTGGAGCTTGGACGCATTGAAGACGAGCACATCATACAAGTCTACACCATGCAGATGCTGGAAGGCCTCGCATATCTTCATTCCAAGGGCATTGTCCATCGCGATATCAAGCCGGATAGTAAGTACTTTCCCGGTCAATGGCACGTGTGTCAACTGAACCGCATCACCTTTACGATAGACATTCTACTAGATCACCTAGGTGTAATAAAGTTCGTGGACTTTGGCGCGGCCAAAATACTCGCGAGGAACCATCGTACAATGATGCGATCTCGCCGTCCAGCAGAAGGCGCTTTCGGCGGAGGACTCGGCATAGGCCTGAGCAGTAGTCTGACTGGCACTCCAATGTATATGTCACCGGAGGTCATCAAAAACGATACCCGTGGTCGACAAGGCGCGATGGATATCTGGTCCATGGGATGCGTCGTGCTCGAGTTTGCGACGGGCAAGAAACCATGGAGTCACCTTGATAACGAATGGTACGCACGAACATAGTTGGCCTCCTAGCCCCGAAGACAAGCTCATAGGACACACTCTATACATGTCTAGGACAATAATGTACCACATCGGCGTCGCCACACAGCACCCACCACTTCCCGAGCCCGACCAACTCAGCGAAGTCGGCATCAACTTTATCAAAGAGTGCCTTACCGTTGATCCAACGCGAAGGCCGAGCGCATTCCAACTCATGGACAATCTGTGGATGCTAGATTTTCGAAAGGCATTGCAGACTTACGACGAGGCGGAAATGGCCAAGAACCCTCCGGCGGAGATGCCCCCTGAAGAGGCTTATGAGTCTGCAACCGTCGCGCGACAGGCCGCCATAATTCAAGAGAAGGAGATCGAGGCCATTAAAAGCGTCTCACCGAATTTATCAGCTGATGATAGCTCGCTATCGCTCGACAGGAACACGCTCCCTGTGACCCAATCCCACGATACAACCCTATAATCTGCTTGTTGACGGAGCCTTTGGTATATCACACATACACGACCCACCATCCCTGGGTGACGCACAGACTTTGTAGTTAAGTGTTTATGCATGGGCGGATGTAGGAGTAACTCTGTATGGATTCTCAAACAAGCAGGAACGATATTCCGGTTTTCTTTTCTTTTTCTGATTAGTATAGATTACATAACAAGGGTGCAAATGTTCATACACGCAAGAGTCGACCTACACTAGGCGGAAGCGCGAAATTACCTCCAAATGAGTTACTCAATGACCCATCGAGATTTGAGGGGTTCATTGGTGGTTTCAGTGGAGAGAGCAAGACTTGATATACTGCGCTGGCTGCCTTCGCGTGATAGTGAAGTTGTTGGGCCCGAAGCAGCCCCATTCTGCGACACTGAGTGTGCCACAGATAACTGGGGGCTGGACTCGACGTCAACTCGTTGATCGAATGGAGCTGCCGACTGATTGAAGAATCGAGGTCCCTTCTGCCATTGCGCGGCCGAAAACGTCGGAACGGATTGCAGTGTTGAAGGAAAGTCAACCTTCTCATTGAAAGTGGCACCCTCGTCTGGCAAAGTTTGAACGAAATCTCCATCCGAAAGTGGTTCCTCAGCATTCACTGGAAGAGGTGAGTAAATACCCAATATCATGAAGGCACGGAAATTCGCTCACAATAGTGGGACAAGCCCTTGTCAAAGTTGAGACGACACGTGATGCCAACGACGAGGCCGACCAATACAAGAATTCCCGAAACGGTTACGGTGGAACCGAAGAAACCCCACGAAATGAAAGTCCAACGGAATGTACTCGAGTCAAACATGAGACCCAGACCCATGAGATACAAAACCGACAGGACGAGAAATACCACCATTGGGAACTTCAATTCCTTCCTTGCAGCAAACCAGCCCTGGAGACGGGGTTGATATCAGTCAACGCATATAAGACGTTGGGCGCAAACATACGGTCAACAGCCAAGGAACGAGCAACTACAAAGAGCAGATCAGCACGAGGCAGGTAAGGGAAACTGATAACTTACGATGAGGGTGAGTGTTAGGAAAGCCTCATAGATGCTTGACTGCGTGGCCAGCATGCCGATGGCACCGGTGTAAAGCTCATCAAGCCATAGGGCTACTGCAGCAACGACGAAGAATAACGAAAGCTGGATGACAATGGACAGTATTAGAACGAGTTTGTAAATTCTGTTGATAGTTCTGGATGCGCCGACACGCTTAAAGGTTTGCCACCCAAACAACTACCGAACAAACCAACGTTAGCTGCGCTGCTCAAAGTCCATCAGTCCATCGTCACCTTGACAAGCTTGAAAGACAAGAAGCAGGAGACGAGCAAGGCCGCGACATTGAAAGCCAAGCTCGAAGTCTCAGCGACAGCACGCAAGTTCCAGTAAGTCGGTAAAAGATTAACTCGACAGGCACCATTCGTGGTGAGCCTTTTGAAGTCCTTATGAAACAAACCCGTAGCGTAAATCTGGAAGCCGCCCCATGCCGTCGCGGATAAGTGAGTAAGGACGGTAGCGATGCTAAACCGTGTGTATGAGATATAGAGACTTTGGACGAGGGCATAGACATACGTGTGCGGAATTGACTCATTGAGCAACGCCACTAAGGACATTCCCAGCACCCAGAACTGGAAGGCAAGGAAGGAAATGTCCTCGCGTTTTGTGTTTCTCAGCCTGAGCAGCAGTAGGGGTTAAAGATCATCAACAACAAAAGAAGCCAGGCTTACGTTTGCAAAGGCCAATGGAGAGCGACAAGGCACTTGTGGTCCAACGTGACGTTCTTCCCGAGACCGCGCACGTCGACACCGACGAGTTGACCATTCGATACAAGGGGACCATAAGAAACTATGTTCAGTTGGGGTTTGGGTAAGAAGGACATCTTCTGACCACCGAACCGATTGAACGAGTCATCGGCACCGTCATAGTTGTGATCACGATGAGGGCTTGGGAGCGTCGTGGGGGCGGTGCCACGCAGGGAGGTGGTGGACTTGGTAGGAGTGGTGGTTGTCCAGACAGATGAGGCAGAAGCGGGCTTTTGCGAAACACTGGAATGCACAGAGGAAGAAATGGGGGCAGTGGAGGAGGTGAAGGAATCAGCAGCAACGACAGAGGTAGAGGTAGAGGTGTTCGTGTTTCCTTCCTGCGAGATGGCTCTGCCGCCACCAACAATCGTTCCATTCCAAACAACCTCGCAAGATTTCGTATTCAATGCCGCTGGGACGTGGTCACAGTAGTGGAGTTGCGAGTCGAGGACGAAGAAACCCTGGAGGGTAGCGTTACCAGCGTGGGTAAGTCCGCCAAGGAGATCCGCGGCTTGTCTGTTGATGGTGAAGGCTTGAGCCTGAAAGATGACCTGAAGCACACAGTTGAGGATGGAAAAGATGAAATATATGATAGAAAGTCGTGATGCGGTGATCCTATCCCACTGAGACAAACGGTTCAGCAGATGCGCAAATCAACCAAGCGAGGGGTGGATAGAAACACGCACGAGGAGCGTCACATTAGAAAGGGGCAGGCGAGAAAGGACGTTTGCAAGTCGCATGGTAATGTTAATGTGCTTTCCGGGCACTGCGTGAGGGTAAGCGGAGAGAAATCATGGAGGAGACGAGAGATGTGGGATGTACCAAGACGAAAATGAAAGAAAGACGAGCCACTTGGGCATAAAAAAGAGAGAAGAGGCAGCTGTATGCGCTGCAGGAGAAGTCAAGCAACACGGCCCAGCCGGGTGTGAGCAACGAACGAAGAACGCAGAGAAGCAGGTTTGCGCGTGTCGCACGGAATGGGAATGGAAACAGTCATTTGCTCGGATAAATGTAGAACGTGCGACGCCTTTTGCGTCGCCAAGCGACAATGATCGATCAGATATGGTAACATGACATTACACTAAGCGACCTGATACCACCGTCGATCCCCCAAAAACCAAAATACCTCCCTCTCTTCCTTTTCCATCACCGGAACCAATCCCACTTCGTAGATCCGCCGGTCTTTTCCAACTTTTCTCCGTAAAAACCCTTCCTCGTACAATTGTCGCAATACGTCGATCACTTCAGCACCGTCATATACAGATCGCAATCTCCATACGATTTCGCCCTGCCATGGGCCAGTCCATCTCCATCAGTTTAATTCCCACCCCAGTTGTCACGCTGACCACGTACCTGCGGGATTCCCGGTCTAAATAAAATAGTCCCCATCACTGCGCGCAGCGCCGCCCGCCATGTTTCTCGCACTTTAACTCCCCTCAAGTCCAACCAGCGCCGTGGGAGCACGTTTGTGCGGGGTTCTTCGCTAATCGTAACCGTCCAAGCACCTGACTGGCGCGAGCACACAACACGCGGCCGTGAATGGCCCACGAAAATAACGAGGGGTATAGGGCTATCCATCAGTGATTCCAACACTCGTAGAGCAATTTCGCTGTCAAAGCAACCTTGCTCCAAAATTTTTGCCTAACAACTTGAGCTTGATTTCTTCAATTTATCAGGGCGCGCTTACCAGGAGTGAATTGACGTCGAGGCCAGCAGCACCTGCCGCATCAAGGATGTTTAGAGTCTCTCGGGCCACTTCTTGCTCCTTTGTGTCAGATTGATCCGCCCACACTCCAAGGGCCGTTCTCAGGCACGAGTCACAGTTCACCTGGCCTTCGGAAGTAGAATGCTTCCGACAGCATGCGACCGTGCCTTCAGTGGTCTTACCGTGCTCCCCATTGTCCTCTTTCTCAACCGAAGGAGAGTTTTCCCGGCTCGCTGGAGCATCCTCCGCGTCTGATATGAACATGCTCTTGAAGCGCGTGAAAATTGTGGTCTCAATGTGATTGTCATCTAAATGAACAGCGTCGGTGGAAAAGAACGCAGAGAATAAATTGCATACTCACCAGCTTTTTTGCTATTCCAGTCAATTTCGATGCGGGCTGCCTTGGCCTCACTGATGTCCACCTTGAAGTCCACCTGAGATTTGAATTCGATACAGTCAATCAATCCCCCAATCCCAATCAAATGACTTACGAGGCCTTCCGACGTTATTTGAGCTAGCATAGCGAGATCGCCGTCTGATGCTAGCAACGGCCACTCCCGCCAACAACTTTCTTGTTGCTTGCACAATGCATCCAGTGTCGTCGCGTCCTGAAACACATCTTGTGAGATGGAACCACCGAGGGCGTTTTGGTTGCTTAATGAATAATATTAGTTAGTTATCGTAAAGAACTGAAGATTACGGCAACAAAATCACATTTCGGAGATTTTAAGAGTTCGACCGGGTTTTGGTTTCTGAGGATCCCTGACAAGCTTCGACAGAACACCGCGATTGAGAAGATTGTTCTTGGCCTTCGATACTGCTCGCTCTCCCACGGAGTGCAGCAGAGCGGCCCCTCTTGAGGGCTCGTAAGTCTCGTTCGGGTTCCCGACCACCATCTTCTGCCATGTTAGCGGTCCGCATCTGAAGAAATGGAGATCATACGAACTTTCAGTGCCGCCTCGGCGACCTGTACCTCCTGACTGCTGCTTGAACCGTCACGGACAGTTGGGGCATCGACATTGCCGGTTGTAAATGCAGTTTGCAAAAGTCCTTTCTCGCGGTTTTCGTCGACCTTTGATTCCCATAGAAACTCCCAAACTGGGTTGTTGTCTCGCTTGACTAGCACGTCCCACGACGCATGTAATTGAGAAACCGTTTCTGGAAGCACCAAAGTCGTGGACGCTTCTTGGAAACCGACCCGCCTCGAGTGATTCGTCAGTCTTCGCACCGAACAGCCACGAGGTAGCGTGAAACGCACAATGCATTCTTGTCAATATAGTCCCGGAGAAATTGTAGGTGCTTTATGAGATCAAAATCTGTCTGACTTTTGGGGTTTGGGTCTGGTAGATGTTCCGAGCCTCGATGTTGTTTCCAAAGGCGATACCACTGGTCCTCAAGACGCCTCATGTAGACTTCATTACTTGGTACTTCCCTCAGACTTGCAATGCGCTGGCGCACAGAGTTTCTTGGAACTGATGGAAAAACTTGGCGTAGCGCGAACCAATCCATACGACCGCCTGCTTCGCGCAAGCGTACTCTAAGGATGGCACTTGCGTCTTGAGCCAACTCATCGTAATCCTTATTCCACAAAAAGCGACTCCGTCTGGGTGACTGCTCGCCGTCATCTTCCGCATTTTCATTTTCTGAGGGCAGGAATGAACATCGTTTCTTTCATACTCGACTGCTCGACTGAACGGAATTACGTACCACCATCCTCACCTCCTTTCTTTTTGCGTTTCCTCTTCCTCGCTTCCTCGCGTGCAGGCCCTTGCTCCGCTATGAGCTGCTCGATAGACTTTCCGGGGTGAGTCACTACCGGGGGTAGTCCGGCCAGGCGCGTCGGAGCTGCGGTAACTCCTGGTGGCGGGACGACAATGGGAACAGACGGAAGGCCCCGCAAAGGTCGCATCTTGGTCGGACGTTGTGCAGAGGGCAAGACAGCCTTGGTGGCACTTTCAAGTTTCCGGATAGCGTCGCGTACTTCGCCTTCCCATCTGGCTCTGTCGCTAGCCACGCCAGACTGTAAGTATCGCTTGCGGACGCGGGCCACTCTGGTTGCCGCTACACCTTCTATTGCCCCAGGGTGGACAGCATTCAATATAGCCTCCCACTCCCTCTCTTTCCGCGCCCTGGAGTCTGCGACTGTCTTTGCGAGCAACTCCTTTGCCTGTGCCATCTTTTCCACGTGTTCGGGCTCCTCATTCCCAGGAGTGCGCAATCTGGCCTTGTCGAGTTCCCGCAGCTGGGAGGTACGCTCCTTCTGGAGAAAGTCTTTCACAACGAACAGCGGTGCACTGGTGATCCACGAGACCCTTTCCAGGGTGGGGGAATCTTCCTCGTCCTGAACCGGAGTATCGCCTCTCTGGCGAGAGATGAATCGTTTCAGATACTGTCGCTGATGCCACGATAGATCGTAATCCCTACTCCAAGAGGCATCACGGGTGATGGAGCGCGCAAAGGCCGCATTTGGAGCGATAGTCTGGGACGGGGTGCCACGCGTCACACTTTGGGCAAACGTTTTGCTTTCGCAAACCGTCTGTATTTCATTCCAGTAAACTATAGCATCAAGCCGAGAGCGTACAGAAACCGTCTTCCAGAAAGGTGGTGATTCTGCAGATAAAGCCCAGAGGTGCAAAGCTGCTTCGTCGTGGAAAAGCCAATAGTTCGGTGCTGACCGGTAACTCGATATCGACATATCGCCCGTGAAGGGATCGAAAGATGAAGGGCCACCCTCAGTCGATTCACAGCGTATCTGTGGGCTTGAAGAATCGGAAGGTTGCAGGGGTGTAACCAGATTCAGTTGGTGAAGGATTTCTAAAAGCTCGAGTAAGCGCTCCCGGGAACGTGCGCGTCCGATCTGTAACACTGTCCGCATGGATTGCGGCAGGTCTTTAACCAGGGTTCGTTGGCCTTCCTCAGTGGACAGGATTTGAGAGAGTTCGTCGCTCTGAACAAGGCTGGATACGACCGAACAATATACCCCGACTGGTAAACCTTGAAAATACTGAGAGAAATCCACGACGTGTTTAGCCGGCGAGACGGGGATCGGAGAGTCAGCAGATGGCTCAAGTGCATCCAGAGTGGCTAAGTGGAGCTCTCGCGCCCTTATCATCTTTCCAGGAATGAACCCGTAGAGCTGTGCAAGAGTTGTCTTCTCGGTTAGGAGAACATCATGGATCGTCTGGTCATCGGACTCGAAGAGCTGGTCTGCTCTGCCACTGTTTTTAGACCATTGTCCTATATTGTCAACTCCACGCTCCGATTGTAGTAGCCTAAGAGGCTGAGCCGGTCTTCTCGCCTTCAATTCTCCAGGAGGAACGTCGGCTGAGGTAGGATTGCTCACAGAATAAGGCGTTCCGTGTGGCCCCTTGCCTAGTTCGGCGAGGAATGCGTCCAGACGGGATTGATCGACTGTAGGGAGATAGATTATGCGGGCGGGACGTTGGGCACCTGTCACTGTGGAGAGCGCGGTCTTCAGAACCTTGACTTTGCCTCTCTTTTCCAGACTTTCGAACGTGTTCTCGACGGTACGCTTGTCAACCTTGATACCAGGCAGACCACTGGTATGTTCTCCAGCCGAGGCCAAAGTGTCCAAAAGTGCCAGATGTGCATCCAAAAACTCTTTGGAACCCAGATGAACAATTCCGCCTAATTCCTCCAATATCCTAAAGAACTCATTCTCACGCCGAAGAAGCGATACGTTGCTTCTCGGGTGTGGGGTTGTGGTCTTCTCTCTTCGCTTTTGTGGCGCCAAGGGTGATTCAGAAGCCGTCCGATTTCTCGCAGACTCGCCAACTGAGGTCTCCATTATCGAGACCGATTTGTCTTTTTGGACTTCCAAGCTTTTGCTACCGCCTTGCAGGTGAGATGAAGCCCTGTCCAGGTCGGTAGAACCAGGAAGATCAGATGATGACGTGATCCGGGCTGTTATCCCACAATGGGCATACAGTTCATCTTGGATCTGGACGTTCGTTTGTGTGGGATCAGTAAGTTGGACATTAGATTGGGGTAGGTCAAGGCACTGGTTGTCAACGACCGCCATTGTCGTGTCTGGACCCTCTGGGGAATGGACATTAGGCGAATAAGAGAAGGTGGGGTCTGGCTGGGCCGAGTGTTCATGATAGTTGGGACCTTGCGAAGTAACATTGAGTTCCCGAGCACTGGGCTGCATCTCCTTTTCCCTGACATTAACGCTTTGTGGCAACTGTGGTGGTTCGGAGACGGGATGATGCGCCGTCTCAGCATGGAGAGGACGAACACACTCTCGGGAAGACGGGTGTGACACTGCTTCGCTAGTGAATGTAGATGTTGGGGGCCGCTTACTAGACCTTCCTCTCCTTGACCCCTCGAGAGTGGACACCTCGCTTTGGCCGTCTTCTGGCGGCTGGCGACGTTTCTTGGGTACTTTGGGAGAAGTGGAGTAACAGTCATTCAAAGTAGCTTTCAGCTGTCTACCACTCCTCGGGAGGCTTGTTTCTACAGTTACTCCAGGCGCATCCTGACCACGGCCGCTGTCAGGTGGTGGTGTAACGACTTTCGTAGGCGGATTGGGGTCATTATGTTGACCCTCAGGGGGGTGTTTGCGGGGTCTCCCACGCTTCCTGGGTAGCCTGGCACTTCCGTCAGCATCAGCGTCCAGTCCAGCTTCTTCCCGCTTGCGCTTCTTCCCGCGGTCTGCGAATCCCGAGACCTCTGTGGCCGACTTCTTTGTGTGTTTGCGAGCTGCTTCTTCGCCATCATCTTCGGTTTTGCCTGATCTACTGAACCCGTAGTCCATAAAGCGATTAAGTTCAGTAATGTCGTTGTAAAAGTCTCCTGCAATGAAAGGCACAAAACTGCCAACATCGGAGAAGTCAAACGAAGAATATGGGCCATCTTGATCATCCAATTTTTCGTTTGTGATCATTGTTCGATAGGATGCAAGCGTGAAGTAGCGCCAACGTCGTTCACGACCATGCGTTTCCATTAGCTGAACAATCCTCAGATCGCTTAGATGTGGAGGTGGAGGAACCTTCTCCAATTTGGTCAACAGCAGCTCGAGTGTACGGCGATCGAAATTCCCAAGTGCACCAGAAATTTCCTATCGATGTTTCAGACAATACCAAGCCACGAATGCCAATATATCCATACGTTCAAGGTCATACCCTTTGTGCCAGCATTCTCCAGCAGATTGATCATCTGCTTGTGAAGCGTGATGTTAAGCTTAATTGTGTTATGCTGTCGATCTACAAAGGTTTTAGTTCGAGACAGTGTCCTTGGCCTAGCATACGAACCTGGCATGTCATAGGTGGAAGAATCTTGTATTATGTGCGTCAAGTTCTCATTCAGCTCATTTGCGGTATCATTGTCGTCGGAAATCAACCGGATGCACGGTGTTGAAACCGCCCCACCTCGACCCGTACCTGACACCATCACCTTTTCCACAACACGGTTCTCGATAAGCTCACGGAGTCGGCTTTGGAAAAAGCGTCGATCGGTTTTAGTAGGGTTCAGAAACCCCTGAAAAAGAGCATTCGATTTGATAATGGGTCAAGTCCAAGGGATTTTCGCTTACTATTGTAACAAGAAGATTTTGAGAGGGGTGAGTATAGGACTTCGAATGCTTCAGGAGCTTAATGATCCTGGACTGGATAAGAGACAGACTAGACAAGTGCCTAGCATCAATTGGATCAAATTGTACAGGGGCTTGTACATTATCTTCGGTTTGGATGATCTCCTCGTTGTCAAGACCACCTTCAACGGCTTGAATATCCTTAGATACATTGGCACCTTCGTCTTGAATTTGCCGCCACAGTGTACTGCGTTCAAAAAAGTACCTGTGGACACAAAAATTGGTCCCCACGCCCCCACGGCGAAGCTTGACAACAAGCTCAAGTTCAAGTAACTGCTTTATCAGATAGAAACAGGTCTTTTGGTCGTAGCCACTTTTCTTGCCAAGGTCAACGGTGCTGATGCCATGTTCTCGCCCTCGAGTGATGAACTGGAGCGCCGTGTAAACCATTGGAGTCAACTTTGGTGGCTGCGCGAATATATGCATCAATGAGTGAGGCCAGTAGAGTTGATGAAAGACTTACGCGAATGTGCGATCCCGTAATTGCAGCGAACGAGGTTTTCGCGTCAACTGCAATTCTCAAGGCATCCCCATGTTCTGATTGTAGATCATCGAGGGTGCTCGATTTCGCATCGGGCAGCAATGTCAACGGGGTTACCAACGACGTATCGACGGCTCTATCTTTCTCCTTTGACTTTCTCTTCTGACTTTGTTGGGGTGCGATGTATACTTCGGTAGTAGCGCCGTCTGGCACGGTCCCTACGCGTACAGTGGGCTGGCAAACGACGAGGGACCAGACAAAAGCAAAGTATGCATCATCGACAGCCTGTTGAGTTGAATCCGAGTGATAATTAATGACAAAATCGCGGAGTCGCGAGGGATGGCACCCTGAATGGAGAGAGCGAAGGTTAGCAATGCTCAGTTTTTAGCCGACACTTGCGCCCAAGCCAGGTTCGAACCGCCGTCCTCCCTCAGCTCCAAGACAAACAGTCGGGTCTAGGGTCTCAATAAATCACGTAAACGTAACTTATAACTTACCGAGATCTCCGTCGAAGGCGAGTTCGCGGAGGCAGTGGTGTACAAGCTCATCCATCGGCGGGTCGTTCGCCACCACAGATAAACTACGAATATTCTGCCAGTCGGAGGGATCGAACCCTCTCCGTTCTTCAGTTGCCTGGAGATGATGCAGTGTATGGTGGCAGTGCTCTCGTCGTGAAGTGTTGTAAGTTGTCGTCGCAGTACGAGTGTAGGATGGGTCACACCAGCCACCAGACACTGCCAATGGTTGGCGTCGACGACAACGAGTGCGAGAGATCAAACGGAGAAGTCTATGGATTACGTCATGGATCGTATACCTGAATAAGACACTCTCAAAATCCCTCACAGATCATCGTGCGGGGTGAACATCTAAGTGGATCTTGTTGATGTGGGCTAACAGTGGATATGTAAGAGGGATAAATCATGAAGTATCATGGTATGAGCGCTAAGAGGGCTGAGTCTTTTAGAAACGTATAATGTACGTCTATGTGGTCAAAAAAAGGGATCCGAAAACAATATCTATGCTGGTGTGCCAGCTGGGTTTTTGTCTTTTGCCTCCTCCCACAGTTGTCGCAACACGTCTGTGAAGCCAACTTTCCCCAACTGAGCGTTCTGCTCAAAGCGCATCGCGAGCCAATTTTCTAACTTGTCTGCCGCAGTTCGCCACATCACCATTCGTGTTTGAATCTCTGCCGTTTGGTGGAATGCAGTCCGCCCACCAGGGGCAGGGGAGTAAATAATTTTTTCGTGACATGTTGCGAATTGGGAGAGTGAGAGGTTGACAGAGGATATGGTCGTGGTTTGTGTTGATGGATCTACAAAGGAGATCTCACGAACAAACGCATCCTCTGAACCGCCAAAGAGCTAGGAGTAGTATTCGGTAAGACTAATGACGAGGCAGCGATAAGAGGTAACGCACCTTGACGATCCATCCAGGAGCCCTCTGCTTACAACCAAGCACTCGTTCTGTCCGAATAACGCCAGTCGAGGGATCTACAGAGCGGTCGATGACATCCACGGCCACAACATGAGAACAATGGGGATTAGGGTATTTGTGCCACATC
>QLPC01012302.1:0-17848 GCA_003314055.1 Lactifluus hygrophoroides
GACACAGCTCGGCGTGCCTGTAGAAGATATCTCTCCAATCAACAGCAAGATCTCAGTATTCCACTCGGCAGTTGCGACGTTCCATGCACCAAGTGACCCAAGTGGCACTCGCGGGTTGCGCCGTGAACGCATATATTCCACCCCTTCGTGGAGAGGTGGTGGAGCACGCCACGACTGCACATTCATTGTAGAGGATGATGCGAAGCCTGGAATGAGGGGAATGGTAGTTGTGAGAGTATTACTTTTCTTCTCATTCAATCTTGATGGCATCAACTACCCATGCGCTCTTGTAGAGTGGTTTCATTGCATTCGACTAGATGATGCCACTGGTATGTGGATTATACGCCCTGACATAACATGCAGCAAGCGAGATAAATCTGTGATACACCTGGACTCGTTTTTGCGTGCTGCACACATCATCCCAGTGTACGGAAATCAGAGACTGCCCAGGGAACTCCATTTCACCCATTCTTTGGACGTCTTTGAGGCATACTATGTAAATAAGTATATAGATCATCACGCATACGAAATCACATTCTAGTGTCCTTAAAAATAACAATGTAGTACCATTTATGTCTACAGAGCGCTCGAATGTTGAACGTTGAGCGCTGAGCGCTGAGCGGTTCTAGGCGTTCAGGCATGTTCACTCAGTCTGCCAAGCCGGCGGCCCGGAAGAGACTGTTTTGAAGCTAAATATTGAGATAACTATAACATCGGCTAATGGTCGGCTAATATATCAGCACATATCAGCGATCGACCAATCTACATCTGTCAGACATACGTCGGGATCGTCAATGCGCCGGCCATCCATCCAATCCAACTATATTATACAGGAAGGCAGTGTTTTGTTCCTGCCCTCTGGTTGGTCGCGCCCATGTCGTGCCTGTGGTTCCCTTTTTCTGATTTTATTCCCTTCTTGTTCCTGCCCTCTGGTTGGTCACGCCCGTGATCGCGCCCGTGGTTGTGTCAGACGTTTGCCATGGTTCTGTGTTACCATCATGACTGGGTTTGTTCTCCCTTGTTCCACGTTGTTCCCTCACTCGCTGCAAGAAGGTTCATCGTTGTTCACGTTCGTATCCGGGGTGGACACTGCAGCATATGCCTTGCGCCTCCACTTCCTCTTAAGATGACATCACAAACCCTATTCTTCGCAGACATCACACTTACGCTGGGTGCCTACATCACAGGGCTACCCAAAAAGGACGGATAGGCCACCAACCGGAAGGCAGGAATAACCTCTGTTCCTGTATAACATCGGCAATTACTCCACAGTGCATATGTGAGTTTGCCAACATCCTTCTTGTGCAGATTGCTGTGCAGCTCGCACTTGGCGTGTACCTCAGCCTGCACATCCATGAGCAGACATTGTGGCCGTGGGTTGTGCATGCACACAAGATCGCCAGAAGGTTGTACCTGCTCAGATGCTGGCAGTCATTGTCATCATGTTCTTCCTGGTGAGAGGTGTGGATTCGCACAAACGGACGTAGCCTTGACTGGTGAGACTCGTGGGTTATCTCGGTCTGGGTGCGTACCATTGCTATACCACTATTCATTAATTCATTACTCGTCAATTGCGACCTTCACGGATAGGGAATCGGTGCGCCTAGAACCTTGTGGCAGTGCATGCAGCATACGTGCGGTTTCCTGTGTCGGTTTCGGCGGCATTGTCGTGCTGCATTCGCTATTGTGTCTCTTTTTATTTTTGCAGTTGTGTGACTACTCTTGCACCACTATTCTACTACAATCGCCTGTAATATGCCTCGTTCGTCTTGTGTGTGTACCTCTCTCTCTTACACTGTCTTACATACGACCTTGCACAATGCATATGACGGCTTACACTGCTTCCTCATGTGCATCATTCAAACCTGCTCGCCCGTCTGCTCCACACTCCCACAGTTCTCCACCGTGTGTGTCCCCACATCTTTTGTTTCCTGTATGACATCGACGTCTTGCAAGATCACCACTGCTGTTACTCAAGTGACCCCTCGATCTCCGGTGGATGCCTGTGACAAGAAATCGCACTCTATGGATGGGCCCTCTTCGGCTGCATTGCAGGAGGTTTTCCACGTGTTTGGAGACATCTTGCATGTGCATCGTAGCCATGTCATCCACGGCACCTCTTGTTCACTGCTGCCGTCATTGTCAGCTCCTTCCCTCCATGCCAGACTAAATGTGGGACGGCCGCGTGCGCACACTGCGAGCCCCATTTCTTTCACGACCACTGCATAGCACGGGAACCGGGCTGGTACCACATATGGGATGGTGCTCAGCCCTACTACTAGTTAGAGGGGAAGGGGTTGTGTGGGCTGCAGTACTACGACTAGTAGTAGTAGACGTTTTCCACTGGCACCACTGTGACTGGCATGGCTCGGAACGTCTGAAAGGCTAGCCTACTAGCCTGAGTAGGGTGACACGATGACGACTAGAATATGAGATTATGTGCCTAATTGACTAGATCTCAATTGCCTCAAACTAGCGTGCCTCAGATGTGGACTGGAAAGCGTTGTTGTATAACTAGAACTAGATACAGGTTCTGGTATACATAGAGTTACTAGTTTTGATATATCTCGAACTAGCGCGCCTAGGATCCCTAGTGCCAGCGCCACTAGTGCACTAGGCACTCCAGGCAGATGCGATCTTGCTGATGACTGACCACTGTGAGCCAACTGAATGAGCATGCACGTTTCCGTGGAGCCAGGTTACATGGTGTTGCATACTGTATCGAAGCTCTCCGCGTTCGTGTACATGTCGTGTTGTAGAATGCGACGACGGAGGCTGCGATGGTTGAACTATGGATAGTTCAAGTTGTGCCCATTCTCACCTTGCAGTGAGTTAGTCGCGCTGCTGGAGATGTGGTGGCATCTACGATTACCTCTTTTATGTCTTCTGGGTCGGGTTGGATACATAACGATTTCAATATCCTGTGTGGATACAAACTCCTTCTGCCGAAAAATAGATCTGACACTGGAGAGTAGCAAACGCACGTTAGGGACACCAGTCGGTATCTATCCACAAAGAGCATGCCGCAGTGACGAAAAGGCAGATACTCGTAGGGATTTGCGATTCGATTATGCCAGTCGCGACGGGTTGATGGCACTGCTGGGTCCTGGTGCATCTGCTATGACCAAGCATGAGGCGCCGAGCAACCGCAAAGGGCGAGCTGCTAGTGCTGCCAAATGCTGGAGCATCTACGCATGCGCGACCGACGGTCAGAGCCAAGAAACGCACGGGGAAGAGCGGGGTAGTAGAAGGCCGGTGCCGCCGAGTTTGGGGTGGACTGAGAATGTGGGAGGGAGCGGACACAGTGACAAGGAGATGCGAGAAAACGTCGGGTGTAATCATCGGGCAGCCGAGCGCAGCGCCGAGTGACACCAAGAAAAATGCAGAGTGAGATGACTGTGACGTCCCCGGTCACTGGAGAGAAATTTTAAAGGGCTGGTAAGATCTGCAAGCACTTGAAGGATATAGAAGCAGCTGCAGATTGCCTGTTTAGGAGCTGGTTGGGCCGGGTGGGAGGTGATGCGGGAAACGGCTGAGAGGACGGTCTGGATGGGGCCGGGGAAGGGACGATTAAATTCTAGAAAGGAAACCATTTGCGGCTAGGCCGACGTGAGGCCACAAATCATGATATGTCCCAGATAAGCTTAACGTGGACAAACTCATTCCTTCCCGGGAAAAGCCTGAGCTTCACAAAGCTTGGCTGCCTTGGCAACTCCTTCTTGGTGAACACATAGGGGCGAGACTGAGCGCGCGGTTATTAGCTTTCTAACCTTATTGCATGTGGCCCAAGCAAACCCACGTACAGTACTGTTGTACGAACGTGAGTCCAATGGTGTGGTCCTTTAATTCCACTGCCAGTGGCAGGGCAGCATCCGCAAATTTTTGTGACCAAGTGTCACACGTACTCCGAGTAAATTCCGCATCAGGGAACCTGCACTGAACTTTTTTGGACTTGTACTGGCTCACGTTGAAAAAGAGTAAAAAGTCGATAAGTTCAAAAGGAACCTATATTGGCAAAAGTTGTAACAACTGCACCATTAAATTGAAAATTTTTTATGGAAGATTAGACACAATCTGGGCCTTTAAGGGCTCTCATTCACGAGTGAACTCAGTGAAGCTCCCTAGCCCCCATTGAATAATTTACACATCTCCTAATTTGTTTTGAACAATCATCTACTGACCATAAGGAACTATGGGGTTTGTTACTTTTTTGCTTTCCATGTGGGCGATAAGTGAAAAAGTTGAAAAGTTAATGGACAATTTGTTGATGCACCAACTACTACTACCACTTTTACCTTATTTTCTTGGGTGTACGTCGTGACGACGTGGAACAACGCATCATGGCCACTTTTTTGACTTGCATTCCTCCGTTATCTAAAATATGCCCACCGCCGACGCCACCTAGCGCGCGGGTCTGCGCCCTGCGCACCAATATCCCAACATGCGAGCCACGAGCATTACATTAGACCGCACCGCGTGTGAACAATGCCTAATATGAACGCAAGACTTGGATGTCATGATCACCCGACTTCAGCACGTATCAGCTGAGGAACAACGCATTTGCATTTCCCCCGTTCCTATCCGCAAACGCATAAATTGACACACCTCCACCTCTTCAAGGTCCTCTCCAACTTCCATCGCTCAACCCCAACAAGTCCCCACCCCTCCCACGCAACATACTACAATGCGCGTTTTCCTGAGTCTCTTTTTACTCGTTGGAGCAGCATCGGCTGCATCTGTCGGATTATTTACCCGTCAGCCTAGCCAGTTCCCACGTTCGTATCACCTCGACCTAATGGCCCTTCGTCTAACTCACCCGTCTCCGTAGCATGCACGGATCCTTGCCTTAATCAGCCCGACCCTACCCCTTGCGCATCACAACCGACAGATGTTTTAGAACTCCAATGTCTGTGCAATAACAAACCCTTCATCAAAGCTGTTGCAGCATGCTTTAAACACTACTGTAACCCCACGGATTTCAAGAAAGCTGAGGTTGTTGCCCAACAAGCATGTGCTGCAGTCGTATGTCCTACCCTTACATTCCTTCCACAAATGAGTACTGACAAGTCGGACGCAGGGTGTTCCCGTTACCGTCCCTCCTGAATAGCCGCACTACACCAAGGGAAATATCCAACGATGCTGCTTCAACATAGTTAGTAGAGGTGACGCTCCGTCATTGATTTTCTCGTTCTTGTTGATGTCACATGCTTCTTATTATGTCATCCCAATCTCGAGAATCCCACTGTCACGTGAATGACCGAAGTACTATTATTAAGCTTTGTTGGGGCCAGTCGCTGTCATGATTGCCAAATACACGTAAGCCACAAGAGGTTACTCTCATATGACAGGAACTTAGCATTGCACTATGACTATGTGGAGTAGGGGATCGGGTGGGGCGGCGACTCACACTGATTCCGCATGGAAGCGGCCGGCCGTCCAAGGGGTGGTGGCAATCGGGCCGATGCTGCCGCAACCCAAGTACAGCAACAACTATGTGACGAAGTGCAGCAGCGCCGAGTGGCCAGAAGGGCATGGGGAGAGAAGTGGGTGACATGGCCGTGCCGCCGAGTGTAATGGCACCAGGCAAGCGGAACCAGTGGAGCGATGCCGCGCAAAAGCACCAGTGAAGTAATGATTAGAGGGCCGATTGCCCTACTGGTCCAGTAGTACTGGATGCTGGTGCGCCTGTGAAGACTGGCCAAGTATACAAGGTGCTGAGTGGCCACAAAACGGAACTGCTACAGCTGCTGAATATCGCTGAATGCCAGCGCGCCGGTGCATGTGTGACCGAACACGAACACGCCGAGGAGCCAGGAGAGCACGTGGGAAGAAGCGAGGTGCCAGCGTGGAGGTCCAGGTGGTGCGGCCGAGGATGATGGTGCAAAGAGGGCAGGACAGAGCGGAGTGGTGTTATACGTGCGAAGAGTGGTACCAAAAGCAAAGCCATGGTGATAGTCCTGATGGCACTGCTGAGTGGTGGTTCACCTGCGAAGTGACCGAGGGGTGAGGCGCCGAGCAATCGCAAGAGCGAGCCGCTACTGGTATAGACTGCTAGAGCAGCGACGCATGCGTGATCAAGCACGACAAGGAGAGCATGCGGGCTAGTAGATAACTGGTTCTATCGAGTGCGAAGCGTTTGAGAACGTGACGGCGGGTGGAGTACATACAGCGAGGCCAATCGAGGGACCTGGACCATCAGTCACTTAAGCATCGGGGAGGCGCGGCGCCGAGCGATACCAAGACAAACGCAGAAAGAATCCGATGACGCACCTAGGAGCGGAGAGAAGGCTGATAAGATCTGCAAACACGAAAAGGATCTAGAACAGTTCAAACTGACTATTTGGGAGGCCCAGCTGAGCTGGCAGGCTTGACATTTGACAGAGAGACTGACAGGGGTGGGAACGTAGCATCATATTCCCCCCATATCCAGGAGGCACGCTGCAAGGGATGAGGTGATGAGGACCAGGAGGGTGACATGGAAACCTCCGGAGAGGACGATCGATAAAGCAAGCTCTGGAAGGGGAAACCGGATCTGGGCCCGTCGTGCCGATATACAATAAACGTGAACGTGAAGACTCCTTTTTCGTGCGTCCGTGCCTGAATAGATAGGGGCGAGCGCGGTTAGCGACTTAAGCTTTCGAACCCTATTGCCAAGCCCAATCCCAATACCTACTTGCGCAGTTGGTGAAAAAAACGCCATGGTGCGGAATCCTGGGCACTTTTTGACTTTGCATTCCTCTCTTATCTAAAATATATGCAAGCCGAAGTAATGGAACTGAAATGTGATACTATGCCGTACAATTCACTGCCTCAAGGCCTCAGGCCTCAAGTTTTGCAGCTTTCTGGAATGTGGTGTGGAGCCATACCCTATACCCAACACGATCGTTTCGCACTCAGGTAGGAAAGAGGCGTACTGACCTTCAAGTTTCTTCATAACTTCAAATGCTTCAACTGTCAATCTGCGACAGACGCCACCCAGCGCGCAAGCTGCGCCCTATACACAATATTCCGACACGACCCGCAGGGATTGGATAGACCACGCCGCGTGTGGACAATTCCTAATAATATGATCAGTGCCATGATCACCCGACCTCAATGCGCAATCAGCTGAGCTACAACTCCGTTGACCGAGCGCCGTTCCAGCCGCCGACGTATAAAACAACACTCCTTCATCTCTTCAAGGCCGTCTCTAGACCTCCATCGCTCATCTCCAACAAGTTATTATCCCTGTCACTCGACCTCCCACAATGCGCGCATTCCTCGGCCTTTTCTTATTCGTTGGTGCAGCATCCGCTGCGTCTGTTGGATTATTTACCCGTCAGGCTAATCCTCTCCCACGTTCGTATCTCACCTCCATTCCTAATACTAGTCCTCATCTAACTCACCTGTTTCTGTAGCATGTACGAATGCTTGTGCGAACATACTAGAACCTCCCCAATGTGCGGCACAACCGGACCAAATCTCAGAACTTCAATGCGTGTGCAGTAACCAAGGCCTAATCAATAGTGTTGCTGCATGCGTTAAACAAAATTGTAATGCCGCGGACTATATGACAACTGTGACTATTGCCCAACAGGCGTGCGCTGCAGTCGTATGTCTTATCCTTTATATTACTTCAACGAATGAGTACTGACAAATAGGATGCAGGGTGTTCCCATCACCGTTCCCAATGTATAACCCCACACCAGGGGGGAATTCCAACGATGCTGACGATGTTGCTCTAACGATGAACGTGGTTGAGGCGCAGCTACCTGTGCCTCGCAGCTCTTATGCTCGAGAATTTTCCGTCATTTTCTCATTCCATTCTAGTTGATGTCACATCTTTCTGTTTTGGACTGTTCCTGTTTCTCGCTTCACGATCCGTGCGATAATTGCAAATCGAGTTAAAGAATCCCACTGTCACGTGAACGATTGTGTATAAGTATTGAGCGATATTGAGCGCTATTAAGCGCTTATTGAGCCATTGTAGTGATATATAATACAATTTGTACCTCGCAGAGACATCACCCTGCCTGATCTAGGTCCTGGCGCTATCGTTGGCGCTTCAGCAATTCCTACAACCAAGCCAACAGCTCAACGTCCGCTACTTCTGCTTTCTATTCTATTACCAACCCGCTCGAACCAACCCTGCCGTGGTACTCCGCCACTTCCTGTGAGAGGTTGCCAAAAAGCCAATCATGGTGGCGCAGGTGCAAGGCTGTTGGTGCCGCAGCGATAGAACACTGCTGCAACCGGTCCCGCCTCTGCAGGTAATGAAAGTGTCTGCCGCGTATAGTCGACGGGATTACCTCAAACGCCCACAGTGTCTGCTTTTTGCCACAATCGAAGCCCGGGACATCTGGCTCACCAATGAAGCACGGGTTCTATGTGCACGTGACGCAGTTTTACGACGTGCATCGCTAACCGGCTTTATCCCATGGACAGGACTCGAACGATTCGGACACACTCCTTCCCAGAACCCGGGCCCGAAGGTGCATCAAACGCGGCCTGCCAAAAGATAGCCGCTTCAACCATCTCATGGATACCGTGATTCATTCGAAGCCGTGTGGTCTTCCTTCGAAATCCCTCCCATTGAGGAGCGAGCAGCACCTCCGAGCGCTTCTCATTCACGATCCCAAGACTCAGATCACCTTCGGCCATTCCCGTTTCCATGGCTCTCTCATTGCAAAACTAAATCAAAAAGCTAGCCTTTGAATCAACTGAACTCTGGGACGCATGAGATCATTGAGATGGCATCACAGTTATTCCTTCCACCAAAGTTAAAATTTCTAACCCCCACCTCTCGGGCTCGAGGGAACAAAATGGGATCGGGGTCTCCGGCCATCCAAAGTAGTATACAGTATGCCAAGCGGACTCTTATTTATGTTGCTATTCGATTTGCAATGTCAAGGTGTTCCTGAGTGCCACGTCCACCACAATCGGACTGCCACAGATATCTTCTGGGTCGGGTTGAACACCGGAATCCAAGTCATCCGAGACGACGATAACCATATCCTCTTGGATCCAAAACCCCTTCAGTCCACAGATAGATCTGAGCACTAGAGGATAGAAAACGCACGTTGTGGAAACGTTAACAGTCGATATCTGCCCACAAAGAGCATGCCGCACTGCCGAAAGTGCAGATGCTTGTGGGATATGGAATTCGATTCGATTGTGTCGGTCAGGTGACGAGCGATATTTCATATCTCCTGTTCATTTGGAGGGCTACTGCCAGTAGGTGACATCTTTGTTGGTGGAGGTGGTCAAGGCCGTGCTGGGACCATGAGGTAATATAATGCCAAGAGTCGTGTGCACTGAGCCCACGCGGCGTTCCGAGTCGTCAAGCTTGGATTGCCGCTGGCTCTTGTCTAATGTTGATTGTCGCACTTTTGGTGTAAGATAATCCTAGTACCTGGTCCCAGATGCAGGTCATTTCTGACATTGTTGTGCGAGTCGACTTACCATCACAAGTTTGCCAACAAGTAGCGACAGCCAACGGCCTCTATTTGGATCTACTGTAAATACTACTAGTAGTGTCTCTCAGCTCGTAACTCCGAGTCTCAGCTCTAACCTTATCCATTCATTCTTTACCGATAGGTATTGAACAATCCCAAGTCGTTATTTCTACCTCCGTTGACAGTGGCGGGACGACCACGGCAGGCACTGGCATATCAAGCACGTCGACGTCATGTTGGGTATCCGGAAACTGCACTCACCTCATGGAGTTACGGTGGCGATCACCACGATCGTCAAACAGTAAAGTATTACTGTTCACAAAAAGTAAGCCACAAGAGGTTTCTCGGTCATTTACTATATCATGATGCATGATGAACTTAACACTATGAGTCTATGATAGAGGAAGTGGGAACACGGGAATTAAGCACGTTGATTCCACCTGGAAGCAGCCCAAAGCGAAGAAAAGTAACGATCATTGAACTGATGCTGTCACTGCTGCCGCTACCGAATGGGAGATGTTAGTGCGGCAACAACTGTGTGAAGAAGTGCAATAGCACAGATGGGCCAGGAGAGCATATGAAGAGAAGTGGGTGGCACTGCAGGTGGCGCCACCGAGTGTGTGGTACCGGGAAGGTGGAGCCGAGCGGAAAGATGCCACATGAAAGCACCAAAATGAAGTGATGGCGATAGTGCCAGTGGCACTGCTGGATTCTGCTGCGCCTGCAAAGACAGTGAGATGACCAAACACAATGTACTGAGCGATCATGAGAGCAAACTGCTACCATTACCGAATACTAGTATGTCGGCGTTTGTGATGGTATGTGTAACTGAGGGGGGAGGAGTAGGGTAGTAGACGACCAGTGCAACAGAGTGTAAGGTGTACCGAAAGTGTGGGAGCAGGCACAGTGATGCCAATTGAGGGATACGCAAGCAAATGTTCAAGTTGAATATAAGTTTTCGGGAGCCTGAGGCACGGCCGAGTGCAGTGCCGAGCAATGCCAAGAAAATGTGGAGAGGGACTCGGATGAAGACACCAGAGAGAAGGTCAGCACAATTTTGCGAGAACTGAAAGGTAATACTGTAGAACTGCTTACGCTGACTTGGACTGTTTGGAAGGCACAGCTGGGCTGGCCGGTGACAGAGAAGCAGGCAGGGGCAGGGGCCTAAGTGCTATGTGTCATGATGTGCGTCCTATATCCTCTTTTTGCAGGAGTGCCAAAAATAATGAAGCTATTAAGCCAGTGAGGGATGAAAAGGCTAGTAGGGTGACATGGGAAGTGGCGGAGAGAAGCAAACTCGAAGGGGAAATTAGGCCAGCCACTGGATGCGGAGAATCCCTTCAGGTAGACGTAGACATCACCACTAGTTCGATAACAAAAGTTAGAGGCACAGGTGGATAAGCTCATATTCCCCAGAAAAGCTTCATAATTAGCTTGGCTGCCTTGGCAACTCATCGCGTGAACAGATAGGGGCCAGCATAAGTTAAGACGAGCCGAGCCATGCAATTACAGCATTATGAACGTGTCATTAGCCGTGAGTTGGTCCAATAAGTACTAGGCCCAGACTCGGATCTACTCGTCATTATTCAAGGTTGGGGAAACCCCTGCCAGGGGCGGCATCCGCAAATTTTTGACGTCGGGGTGTCACCGTGACAGTCACACTTGATCTGGTCGAGTAATTCAACTTACACGGCGAGTGCCACTGGGCAGATATCTCTGTAATCCTGGGCATTTTGGGCACTCTTTTGACTTTCATCCCTCATCTAAAACACACGCAACCCGAGGGAATGGAAACGTAATGCTACGCTGTACAATGTCATTGCAGATGACAAAGCCTCAACTTTTGCAACTTTCACGGTTATGTGGCATGTAGGGCCATCATTATACCCTATACCAATTACCCATTGACATAACCCGACCATTTCGGACTTGCACAGGAAAGAGGTGTCCTGACCTTCGAATTCAATTAGACAGACGCCACCCAGCGCGCAAGCTGCGCCCTACCCACAATATCCGGACGCATGAACCTCAAGCATTGATTTGACCACACCACGTGTTAACAATGCCTAATATGATCGCAGGGCTTGGTGTGCCAAGCCAACCATGTCATCATCACCCGAGTCTAGCATGCATCAGCTGAGGAACTATTCGGTTGTTCCGTTGACTGATTATTTAACATTTGCATTTCTTTCGTTCCTAGTTGCAAGCGTATATAATGACACTGTTCCGTCTCTTTACGGTCGTCTCTAGACCTCCATTGCTCAACACCAAGTTATCATCCCTCCCACGCGACATACCACAATGCGTGCTTTCCTAGGCCTCTTCTTACTCGTCGGAGCAGCATCCGCTGCGTCTGTCGAATTATTTACTCGTCAGAGCAATCCATTCCCAGGTTCGTATATCACCTCGATTCCTAATTGTTTCTTCGTCTCTTCGTCTAACTTACCTGTCTCCGTAGCATGCACGGCTCCTTGCAATAATATCCAAGTGCCTCCCATTTGCGCGACACAACCGACAGACATACAAGCACTTGAATGCGCATGCGATAACCAACCCTTCATTAACACTGTTGCAGCATGCTTTAAAAAGTATTGTAGCGCCGCGGATTTCAAGAAAGCTGAGAGTGTCGCCCAAAAGGCGTGCGCTTCAGTCGTATGTCCTATCCTTTACATTCCTTCAACGAATGAGTTTCTGATAAGTACGATCCAGGGTGTTCCCATCACCGTTCCCCCTGTATAACCCCACATCAGGGGGGAAATCTAACGATGCTTCAACAATGATAAACGTAGTTACCTTAAGCGCAGTTGCCTTGTGCCTCGAACTCTTCGTCATTATTTTTTCTCATTTCATTTGTTGATGTCACATCTTTCTATTTTGGACTTTTTCTGCTTCTTTTACATCTACAATCTCCGTTCTCCACCTTGCTACGTTATCTATCCTGATGTATCCAGTCAAAGAATCTCTCTGTCTCTCACGTCTGTCTCTCACCTGAACGGCTCTGTAAGTCTGGACTCTACAGGGACGTTATGAGGCATTGTGTATGTGTAGGTACATCTTCGGACTGATCCGGCACAAGAACAACCCTTGCACAGCTTCGGACACTCACAGCCATGTCCCGCTTGGCACCAGCTATTCTTCCGTTTCTGTTTTCCAATTTGAGAATTGATTGTGCAGATTGATTCGTACCCGCTCAGTGTATACCAATCATGATACTTCGACCTCCGCAGAGCAAAAATAACCAGTGACAAATCCGCAGCATCTGTGAAGAGCACAAGTTAAAATTGACGCGATGGCGTCAAAGCTAGATAAGGCCCAAGTATTACAATGACATCTCAGGACCCGGCAACAGGGATCTCGCACGCTACATCATATGCGCTTCAAGTCAGCAGTTGTCCTTTCGCTTTGCCATGGCCCACACGGGGGAACTTGAGCACTCTCCACTTGTCGGCACCTACTGTGGACGCGTATGAACCTGCTCACGAGTGTGCACCCACGGTCTCCAGGAAGTCGTCAGAATGTCTGTAATTGGTTAGCCTCGTCGATGTGTATGTGGCGCGGTGATCCAAACAGTCCTGCGCCTTCAAAGCTGAAGCAATTAGAGGATGCATTACACCTCGTCCCTGTGAGGTCTCCATGGACTTTTTGCTGGGATATTTGGCGGCTCCGCTCCTAAACATTGGAAGTTGGTGAGATATAATTCGGCCATTCTAGGTCTTGTGGGACCTCTTAATTACCGTTCCTTAAACCGTTTTAAAGCGATAAAGCACAAGCTTTTCCAGATTCTCGTCGAAATCTTCCACTGGATTGAAAATAAAGTAGGACTGTCGGAATAGGAGGAATGTTCTACTTCAGGTGTACTCAAGAACTTCCCACTCTGGCTCCAAATTCGTGGTAGTCCTCATTCGAGGGACGAAGGGGTGCAGGTGCAGGGACAGATATGATGCCAGTGGCTAACAAGTGTGACGTTGTCACTAGAAGTCACCAACTTGAGAAAGCCTTACAGTGAAGCCGCACGTCGTGAGAAATTTGTATGTGCACATGACGCGGGTAAGTTACGCGAATGATTTGTAGTGTTTTTCGTGTGTCCACTTCTACGTGCTTGGCAGGCTAGGTTAAGTATCCATACAGTACCCTCATTGGAAGTTTCCGAATTTGTTTTTTTTTGATTCGCGCAAGCGATAAAAGCGAGAAAGTACAAAAATTGAAAAAGCCGCATCTAGGTTTCAAAAAAGCTAGATATTTCAAAGTAGACAAAAAGTTTGGAAAAGTGACAAAAGGCGACATTTGCTGCGAATTTTGGTCAACTTAACTAGGAATTAGATAGCTCGCTTTTTCAAATTTCTTGCCTTTTGACGGGTGACAAGTCAGAAAGGCGAAAAGAGCAAACAAGTAAATTGTGAACTCACAGATCATACCCAAAAGCATAAGCCGGCAACCTCGGGCCAGGATAGGCATAGTGTTTGACTGACTCGTGACCTTCAAATATCAACCAGCGATAGACGCCACTTAGCGCACAAGCAAACGCCCTTGGCCATACAAAGCATACTGTTCCAGCCAGGGAGCTGTATACAATTTAATTGGTCCACGACAAATATGTACAATGCCCAAAATGAACGCACTCAGTGGGCCAGACCCTAGCATGTCATGATCACCCGACTCGTGGTGCATCAGCCATTCCGTTTAATTGACTGCTCTTTTTCCTTTTCACTTCCACCGTTCCTGGCTGCAAACATATAAAATGACACTCCTCCATTCCACCAAGACTGTCTCTAGCCACATATCTCTCAAATCCAACAACTTCCTATCGCTTTTATCAGTTTTATGTGATATCCCAGGATGCACCGTGTTTTCCTCGCCACCCTCTTGTTTGTTGCAGCAGTGTCCGCTGCGTCTGTTGAACTTCATACCCATGCACCACCTAATGATTTCCCAGGTTTATATCACTTCTATTCCTAGTGTTTGACAGGGGTACAGCATACCCGCCGGGTTGACGGGTAGGGTAGGTCACGGGTACGGGTACGGGTACGATTTATCTGACCCGTGGCCAACCCGTACCCACACTCATGGGTTTTGATAAAGCATCGATATTTCACCAGATCTCACCACTTCGCTTCAAGTGCCACTGAACCCTCATTGAAAGTTGCCCATTATTGACCATGACCAAAATTCGGGGGAAAGAAGATGCGCCATTCCCGTCTATTTCACTAGCCAGGAGCCCGTGCGTAGCATGGGCGCGAAGAGGGGCGCGTAGATGAGGGAGATTGATCAGGACTGGAGTTTGGACAATGATTCCCCCACTTTTTCTTTGTCATGCCACTGCCAATGTGATGCCCCTTTGGGCTATAGCAATGACTATGCGTGGCTCGGACTACTAGTCCAGTACCATCACCGTCACCGGTAGTGTTGCCGCCAGTCCGGTGTGGTCAGTCCAAGTCGAAAATCGAGTTGCACACCGGTACACTGGTAACCCAGTAGATCACGTGTCTACCCGTTCAGCCAATCAAAACTATTCGATTTTGAATTTGTAATCAAGCCAGACAAATGAAATTTCACGTAATGTATCGGTCATATGCGACTCCTCGTCAACGTGACAACATCTTGATACCGAGTGGTGTGCGAGTTGAACGTTGAACCAGTGTGACATCGGACTGGAGGCAACAAGTTATTTTGCTCTGTGAGTAAACAAGGGCGAACGGTTACTGTAGTAGCGTTCAAACCTTATTATTGTTCGTGTCTAACTTCTACTTGCTTGGCATGCTAGGTTACAGCAGTACCTGTACCATACCGAAAGGCAGCTGAAATTCGTCGTTAACAAATACAACTGGCAACTTCGGGCCGGGTGAGGCAGACTGACTCGTGACCTTCAAATATCAACCAGCGATAGACGCCACTTAGCGCATGAGCAAACGCCCTTGACCATTCAACGCACACTCTTCCAGCTAGCGAGCCGTACGCGATACGATTGGTCCACGACAAATGTATTCAATGCCCAAAATGTACGCACTCAGTGGGCCAGACCCTAGCGTGTCATGATCACCCGACTCGGAGCGCATCAGAAACAGAAACCGTCCCGTTAATTTTTCATTCTCAGTCCCACCGTTCCTGGCCACAAACATATAAAATGACACTCCGTCGACCATCTTTAGCCACGATCGTTCAAATCCAAAGAAGTTCCTGTCCGGAGGTTGTCTCTCCCATACGACGTCCCACAATGCGTATTTTCCTTGCGTTCTTCTTGTTCGTTGCAGCAGTGTCCGCTGTGTCCGTCAGATTTCATCCCCGTGGACCCCCCTATAACTTCCCACGTCAGTATTGATTCCATTCCTGATAACCCTTCGTCTAATTACCACGTCTCCGTAGCGTGTTCTGACCAATGCTTTGTTGACGCCGCGGCCTTTCGTGCCCCTTGTGGAGGGGAAATGTCAACTACCGAAGGTCTTAGATGCCTATGCAATAATACACGCTTCATGAACGCGTTTTTTTCATGCTTTCAAAGGCGTTGTAGCGGTCCTGATCTCACGACAGCTAGGAACAGCGCCATCATGGCGTGCGAATCAGTCGTATATCCCTTTCTTTACATTTCTTGGCGAATGAGTTAGTGACAGGAAGGACACAGGGCGTTACCATCAGTAATAGTCGTGGATGAGCCGTCTGGCTCCAATACACTTAGGGGAAAATCCAGCGGCGTTGCTCCAGTACACATCGTAGGCCCAGTTGCCAGCGCCTCGCAGCTCTTACGCTTTAATATCTCCGTCATCGATCTTTTCATTTCGTTCTTGTTGATGTATCACCTTTTTTGTTGCGCTTTTCCTCGTACTTTTGCATTTGCGATCATCCATGCTTCGTCCTCTCTATCCCAAGATTTAACCTTCCGCGGATTCTGGTGTTCCCTGTCTCTTTTTTTCGTCGATAATAAATACATTCTGGTGATAATGTTGTGCTTGTCTCGCACGCCCCATCCGTCTTTCCTCCTTTCCTTTTTGCACCGACCGTGCCTGAGATAAACGATGATCGATGACCCTCAACCGAAGACGGGGCTCGTACAACCGTACAGTTTCACTCTATCTATCGTGTGAAAAACACGGTTTATTAAGGAGGTGGCGTCTGATAGATAAGATTCAAGTAATAACTCGGAACGCGCGCGACCATATGGTTCTCGATCGCGTACAGCGTTGTCCTCATTCGAGGAGCTCGGCTCAAGGGGTGTATGGACAGGTGCGATAGCGGACAGCGGACAAGCGCGAGCCTGAGTTGTCAAGTTACAAGTCACCAATGTCACATGACGCGCGTCCGCGAAATTCACACTTATACGGTGTTCCCACGGCAATGTGCAATGAACGTCCTCATTCTAACGGCCTCTATAAACGGATTATATGCCCGAGTTATTTGTCGTTAATACTCGGAATGTCCCATCGAATCGCCAAGCGATTCGGAGGCGCATAGGTGACCGCAGATCCGTGGTCAATCAATACTATGCAGGCCTGTCAGGATGGGGGTGACCTCACTGGTACCGGTAACCGTGCTACTGTACCAGTGGATGGCGTCTTTGGTAGTAGAGCTTAGCTGAGGACCAAGTACTGGTTGGTCGAAGGTGAGGTTATCTGTTCCGGTCAGTGGCGGTCAAACCTTATTAATGCTTGTCTAGAACTCTACAGATGCTTGGCAGGACTTGCTTTATGCTTGGCGGGCTGTGATAAGGACTCGGAATTTGCATTAACAGTCGGTCATTTAACATAACACCCTCGAGCCGAGCCAGGCGCAGGCGCAACTGGCGAATCGCACGCCAGGTGTATTCAGCGCCCAAAAGAACGAACGTGCTCAGTGTGCCAGACCCTATCGTTTCATGATCAGCCGACTCGGGGTACATTCCCGGGACCCATCGGAAAACAATTCTGGTTAATTGACTTTTTCATTTTCACTTCCACGCATTTTTGATGCTGGTCTCAGCTGTCTTGGAATCACCAGCGCTACAAGTCTGCTTGGAGCACTGTATAACATCGTTCATGAAGCCTAGCCTCTTGCACGGGCATAGAAGTTGTAGAGATTCTGGATATACTGCACAAGAGCCAGACTTGGCCACAGAATCAACAAAGCATTGGTTCGCGCACGCTACGGAGACATGTTAGTAAGATAAACGGCGATGAAGGCGATACAAACCCAGAAGCGTCATGACTGGGATGTTAGGAGGTGCGCGGTGGACACCACTGCAGCGAACAAGAAGAGCGGGGGAGGACCACGCATTGTGGGATGTCGTATGGAAGGGACAGGAATATATGTTTGCGGCCAGCAGCAGTGCTCTGGATTAGCAGTCCCTTTCCTTATGTGTCCTGAACGAATGAGTTACTGACAGACTGGACGCAGGGTGCTCCTCCCTATCCGCTCAAGCATCCTCCTTCATATGCCGTCTGGCTCCA
>QLPC01012313.1:0-14573 GCA_003314055.1 Lactifluus hygrophoroides
TAAACCCGATTTTGCAAATAAGCAGATCGACGAATTTGGGACAAATAAAGCCTACATTCATTGAGATCGCCACAGTGGTTGATGAGAATGAGGCAATTTGCCGAAACACAAGGTGGCGTGCATTACCTTTTTGAGTCACTGTAACAAGGCAACTAACTCGTACAAATACTAGTGAATCCTCAAAGTAGAAACGGCCTCGTGGTGGAACGATATTTGTATCAACACGGGTCGGAAGATCCTGGCTTGGAGTTGCCACTAAGTCGGAGTTGTTGAACATGACTTGAGGGTGAGCGTGCGGCTTGCCTGGGAAATCACCAAGGTTTGAACATCATCACGTGGCAGAGGGTCATGTCAATGATACACAAGTGCATAGATTGACGTCTCAGATCTCAGGACTTTCTAGGAGAGGCAGCGATGCCATGATACGAAACTCTGGCGACTTGAATCGTACGCGGCTCAGAAATCCATATTTCGCTGCTACATGGGCAGGATGGTAAAATTATGAGCGTCTCAGCGCGGGAAATTAGCAATAATCTAGCATCAGGTTTTTGTGGTCACTAATACGAGATTCTCGGATATCCACTCAAGGAACTCCTGTGGTTTCCATGATTTACTCACTGATATTGTTATCACTGACGTTACGAATGCGTGGCAGATTACAAGCATGGATCGGAGCCCACCATTAGTCTCAGCGAACGACACTTTCAATCCGGGCTAAGGTCCTGATAGTGCGACGAATACAGGTTATATAATTATGTTGCGACTATGGTGCTCACCAGTTGTGGTAGTGTCGTTTGCCCCAACTGGCTGCCACATATCTTGCACCTAAAGGTAAATCGTGAGCACTGAGTAAACGCTCAGCTCTTATTATACCCGAAGCCATACACGGATTTGCTTCCATGGGTGCAGTATCTAGCATCGCACGACATGGTAGGACGATGGACCGCGCTGGCGTCTGAGCAAGCTGGCCTTGAAGCAACTTGAGTTGAATAACATACGGACATTTTGGTCGGCAAAGTGAAGAACCATTCGGAAGCACTATTCAGTCTCACTGATTGACGGTACAGCTTATAATAACGTGCGGGTATAGATTTCTACACATGATTGGGACCCAGAGAACCAACTTGAATCTAGCCTGGCAGCCTCGGATAGCCATCGCACCAGCGCAGAAGGAGAGTGTTTAGTTTGCGAGGGGGTTTTGTTCTCCAGCTCGGGGTGGTTGCAAATTGTCCCCGAGCCCAAGTACGAGGCTGGCCCCAACTGAAAACGGTCGTGTCCATGCGGATCCCGTGTTCCGGCCCAATTCTTTCAGCACGACAGCGACCTCTTCGTCGTTGCCAATCTGGATAAACTAAATGCCAAATTTCAAACTGGCGAAGCGGCGCATTCCTTACGTCCAGGTGCAGTGCGTACTCGATGATAACAAACCTAATAGAGTCGTTAGCTGTCCGAGCCCTCACGCTCAGCCGTTGCAGTGGTCAACAAGACCATATCCCTCAACGGGTCGATGATATGTCAGGGTCGTGCCTTACTCGAGATCACGATCGCTATCGAGTACATAATATACCAATACCTCCCATAGCAAGCATTTCCTAATCGTGGGGTGCACTCTCGCCAGCGTCTCCACTCTCGGAAGATTGTTCCATGATTTCGATCTCTTTCTCTATCAGTTCATCCGTAGATAGGTGAGGGTTCTCGCAGTAACCGTGGAAGCAGTCCGTACAGAGCTTGTCAGCCTGATGTCGCTCACGCAAACGCGTAAGCATGAAAAGGATGGGAAATGGAAGTTTGCAAGCCTCTTGTTGCGTTATGGGGTCCTTCCTTGTCGTGATTGTCTTATATGCTGGTTTCAGCCACTGCTGGATGTCGTGCTTTAGGGCCAGCACAATTATATCAAATGGGGAAGCCTGGTCCATTCGAGACTCGATTTCTTGGATAGCCCTCGTGCGGGCTATGTCGAAGAGGAAGCGGGTGGAAATCGGAAGTAGCGCTATCCAGTCAGCCAAGTTGGCACCGTAGTCAGGATGCATGCTACGACTCGCGATCAGTCCTAGATCTTTAGCCTGGCACGCTTACATACCTAAAATAAAAGAATCGAAGAAGACTCTCAAACTCTGTGGTGGTGGTACCAGGGATATTGATCGGTTTCTCTTCATCTGCACCATCTACTTGTGATGAGTCCCCTTGAGGGAGGGTGAACATATCCCGAAAAAATGCAGACTCCCGAGTCAGGAAATAACGATGTATCTTATACGTCCGGTGTTCTACCTGTGCGCGGAGGATGAACCTCGTACACGAACGGAAAAAACCTACAAGACAGCTTACTTGCAAAAATACAAGTGAATCGTCAAAATAGAATGGGTGTTCTGCATGTGAGCTGGTGCTGACATGGGTCGCTGGGACTTCCGACATGGTAGATAACAAAGGTTTTCGAGTCGTCTGCTTGTTATGCTCCTACTGGTAAATACCGATCTTCCTGGAAGCAATAATACCATGAGAAACATGTGCGATGGAGAAACGTGATGTTCCTGGCCTTTTTGATGGCCCCCTGCAGTGACGGAAATGCTGGAGGAAAGAAAGGTCACGCGAGCGCTCCACAACTGGCCTTCACTTCAAATATCTTTGTAACTTACTCTCACTGGCACGCCATTGATAGACATTGAACTAAAAATACACGATCCCAGTTCTGAATTCTGATACCCGTACAACAAATAATCCTGTAATCATGACTTGTGCCCTCTTCCTCCTCCTGGGATCTCAGGTTATTTTTCTCTTCTTTCTGGAAGGCTCACCCCCAGCAGCTTCTTCCATGATTTTGATCTCATCATTGATGATTGTGTCAGCAGATGGGTGCCCGCAGTGTGGTTTATGGCACCGTATCGGATGCGGATACCGGTACCGCTCACGCGAACGCGTAAGCATCATCAAGGCCAATAAGGGAATTTTGCGGGCTTCAGCCTCTGTTATGAAGGCTTCTCTCGTCATGATCCTCTGACACGCTGGTTTTAGCCACTTTTCAACGTCGCACTCCAATGCCTGCCTAATCAGGTCGAATGGGCAAGCCGCATCCATTCGAGTTGTGAGCACTTTGATAGCCCTTGCGCGGACCATATCAAAGAGGAAGCGGGTGGCAATTGGAAGCAGTTCAACCCAATTACTCAAGTTGTCTATGTATTCTTGGTGCATGCTAAAATTCATGATTAGCAATTAGTGTCTTCGACATGACGCAAGTGCTTACCCAACGTAAAAAAATCCAAGAAGACTCTCGAACTCTGCAGTTGTTGTATCGGGAATGTCGATCGGCTGCTTTTCATCTCCTCCCTCGACTGTTGATGGATCACCTTGGGGGAGGGAGAACAAATCTCGGAAAAATGCTGACTCCCGCACCAGGAAGTAGCGATGTATCCTATAAGTCTGCTGTTCTACCTGCACGCAGAGGATGAACGTCTGGATGGAGGGCGAAAGATCTAACGGCAACTAACTCGTACAAATACTAGTGAATCATCGGCGAAGTAGAAACGGCCTCGTGGTGGAACGATTGGATTTGTATCAACACGGGTTGGCTGGCTTGATGTTGCCGCTGATTCGGAGTTGTTAAACATGACTTTTGAGGATGTGCAAGGGACTGCGCACACAGGGGCATTACAGTATTGCTCGCCGCACTTCCACTTCCTGTTCCGTGTTCCGGATCCATGCGGGGGCATCATCACGTGACAGAGCGGCACATCTCCGAAGCAGAGGAAGTCCTCTTGGAAGCTGCGTATAAATGGCGTTCTGCATTGAGATTATCATACTTTTCTGAGAGATACAGCGATGCGACTGGCGAATTTAGTCGTACTACTAGTACGCGGATAAGGAACCCCAGTTACGCAGGATGGGATGTCTCAGCGCAAATCAACGTGGGATCACTACGACATTCTCAGACTCCTGCTGTTCTCATGATTTACCCCCTGATCTAGTTATTACCAATGTTACATGTACGTGACAGATTATGAGTGTGGGCTGGGTTCCACCATTGCACTATTATTAGGCTAGTATCAGCGAACGACACTTTCAACTCAAGCAACCTTAAGAATGTCTTGATAATGCGGCGTATACAAGTTATGTTGGTACGATGGAGCTTGCCAGCCGCGTGGTAGTGACGTTGGTCCAGTAAGACGTTCGCTCCGACCTGCCGCATATCTCGCACCTGAGGGTAAGTTAAATAGTAAGTGAACGCTCGACTCTCATATCTAATATAACAGAAGTCATATACGGAATTGTCTCAATGGACGCAGTATCTAACATGGTAAGACAGTGGCTCGTGCTGGTCACTGAGCAAGCTGGCTTTGAAGAAGCCTCGAGTCGAACAAGATACGGACATTTGGTGGGCAAAAGCAAAGAATCATTTGGAAGTACTTCGTCTTGATTGATGGTACAGCTTACAAAAACGCGCAGGTAAAGATTTCTATACACGAATTGGGGCCCAGAGGACCAATTTGAATCCAGCATTCATGGTCTTTAATGGCACTTCGAATAGCCATCGCACTAGTACAGAAGGAGAGTTGGGTTGGCGAGGGTTCTGTTCTCGAGGTCGGGGTGGTTGTCCCCAAGTACGACCCTGAGGACCACATCCGTGTGGAAATGTGGTTGGTTGGGACTGAAAACGGTCGTGTCCACCATGTCCTAAACGTCATAAGATCAGCTTTACCAGCACCGGGATTCGTCGCATTTACGTACGCGGATGCCGTGTTCAGGCCCAAGATCATCGTCCAGTTCTTTCAGCGCGATAGTGGCCTCTTCGTCGTTGCCTATCTGGATAAATTGGATGCCAAACTGGCGAAGTGGCACGTTCCTTGCGTCTAGGCGCCGTGCGTACTCGACGATAACAGGTCTAGGGTCGTCAGCTGTCCTTACGTTCAGTTATTGCTCCAGAATACCGAGTCGTATCAAGCGACTCACTAGGAACACCGTCCGTGATGACCAGAAGGCTGATGGGCTTGTGGCGGAGGCTATGATCCTCAATCTTCGGCACGTAAGTTTCCAAAATGTCCCTCAATCTTGCGCCGGTAGGCGTTTGACCTGTAAACGTGTGAGTACCGGTGGACAAGCCTGGGCAAGTGTCGCACGGGTTACCTTCTGGAACAATACCGTTAAAGAAACGGCGGACCTCTGCCTCACTCTGCCAAGCATAAGCCTGGAGTTACAGGTGGACGAAGTCGGTTAACTTACCCGGAGGTCGAGTCGGTATTGAGGACTATTGAGACAGAAGAGGTCCAGACCGTCTCCTCCTTTGAGGTGAGACAATTGAGCAACGCCGGCTAGGGCATCACGCGCTTCGAGCCACAATTCCCCTTCCATCTAAGGCGAGATAAAGATTCAAAGTCCCACATGGAGTATGCAAGCTCACCGAGCTAGAGTCGTCGATAATCACGACGAGTTTGAAGTCACTGCAGCCAGCGTAAGAAATTATGAGAATAATAAGTGAAATCGTCTTACGCGAGGCTGGCAGGAGGTCGTGCCGCCCCAGGAGTGGCGAGGGGCCGGCTGAGGGGCTGGCTAATGGGCTGATACACCCAGCGAGTGGCTAAGTTGACCTCGACAAGCACCTCATAGGCGTCAACCTGGGGCCGTAACTTGAGCAAAGTAATAACGTAGGAAGGCAACCACTAACATCGTGTTCCCTGCCATTGTAATATACAGAACCTCCAAGTCTAAAATGGCGTCCCGCTTTACCGAGTTCTGTGCGAGGGTTGAGAAAACCTCGGTTATTGTAACCAGTCGCGGGACAGAATTTGGGACTCACCCATCGAACCCTGGGAAGGTTTAGGTCAGGTTGGGGCAACCGTGCAGGAAATGCGGTGAATCTGACCTCGTAAAACGCTCGAGCAATGTGCCACGGGCCCCTGCGGTCCACACCTCCAATGATAGCATTCGGAGGGATGGTGTGGCCTTCGACATAAACCTACCAAATAGGGTTTAAAAAATCAAATGAGGTGGAGAGTGATGTAATGAATACCCAAGCGACTGGAGAGGGAAATCCGTTGCGTAGATAGTCAGCCGTCGTAGACCGTGCCTCCTCCTTCCACTGCGAAAGCGTCTTGAAAACCCTGGGAATATTTGCCTGAGGTTCAGGGGCCTGCTGATATGACAACCCCGAGGGTGATCTTCCGATTGGTGTAACAGGTTCACCGCGCTGGGGAGGCGACCACGCGGATCCCTTCGGGGACACAGCGGGATAGGCCGGCGTAGTCTGGTAGCCTGGCTGGGGGAGAGAATATGAATCGGGCGAGTACAGCTGTGATTCAGGACGAGGACTACGCCTGGCTCCTGCAAAGGGACTCGACGGTGGATAGTAAGGTTGCTGCATGCTGGTAACTGTGAAAGTGGTGGCTGGGTCGAAAGGGTCAAGGAAGATCTCTTCTTATAGGTCCACAGACTGCCGATGAACCTGATATTGCTGAAGTTAAGTATCTCATTACGGTAAATCAGATGCCATGAGGCACGCCGATCCCCAACTTGCGGAGGTTGAATGGACTTTTTCGAGATGAGGGGCAGTGGGCAACCGAGAACAGGTGAGAGTTGCTTCTAGCATTCAAGATAGAAATGATTCCGATAGCTTTCGTGAAATCAGAACGATCAAGAACGTTCTACCGTCCTCACAAAGGGCAATGCACTATCAAAGATGGGCATGAGGTCAGTAGGATATCGATGGGTCCTGGTGTCTCTTCAATACACTTCACATCACGGGTCGTCTGTAGGGAGCTTTCTTGTTGGAAATGGATGATGTCTGAAGCACTACTGTACATCATACCTTTCACTATCTCAGCCTATCTTGGAGAATCGAAACTACAGAGGAGCCCATTGGAAACGCGCATTGAAGGCGTGGCATCGTTATCGCATGGGCTACACACCAATATGCTCCCTCCAAGAAGATGCAGAACAGGGACTGTCTAAAAGAAGGCGCGGGGGCGCGGGGCATTGCCGGTGTGGAGTGTGGATCAGCCTAGACTTCGCGTAAGGACTGTATAGTTCTTTTCGGCAATAGCCGGGTGGCTGACCTCGATCCTAACCACCTTGCAACACAAAATCAATACGCGCATTTAACAACGTCAAGATGGTCAAAGGTGAGTATCTACGTATACTGTCCTTGCATCGTTTCTCAACCTTTTGTTTTGAGTCTACAAGCCAGGAAAGGTGCCTAATTTCTTTTCAATATTTAGACCATTCCGTCAATATGCGCATCCATAGGTCGCTATCGTCCTGCAAGGCCGCCATGCAGGCAAGAAAGTCGTCGTTATAAAGCAGCTCGATGATGGCACAAAGGAGCGCCCATATCCCCATGCCATTGTTACTGGCATCGAGCGCTATCCCAGGAAAGTGAGCAAGCGCATGGGAGCGAAGAGGCTTGCAAGGAGGAGCAAAGTCAAACCTTTTATCAAGGTCCGTTCTCCTCATGATCATTTGAATTATCTATTTTGACATACTCTAGGTGGTGAACTACTCCCACCTATTCCCTACTAGATATTCGGTCGAGTTAGAGGGTCTGAAGGGCATTCTGTCCACAGATACCTTTAAGGAGCCTTCGCAACGGACGGATTCGAAGAAACAGATCAAGAGCTTGTTGGAAGACCGCTACAAAAATGGTAAGAACAAGTGGTTCTTCCAACCGCTACGGGTATGTCATCGTCAATCATACTCTCCAATTCTCGCACTGACGATGTCCACAGTTTTGATTTTGTCATTATCCTATTTCGTGATGTCGACAAAAGTTCCATGTACACACCCCATATGTCACTCATGATATATGCTTTTCATTCTCGAAATCCGCACGCCAGATTCCATTGTCGAACTCAACTCTAGCTGCTACTGCATATTATTTTCTAGTCGAGCTTCTATAACTGCACGCTCCGGAATACTTTCCATCGCGCCATTTTTTTCCACGCACATCCCGGCAGCCTAAAGTATTGTGTTGAGACCATTCACTTGGAAAGAGCCAAACATACCTGCACGCAAAGTTGCAAAAGGTCGACCATCTGGCCCTTGGATGGTTGCTTATTTCCAAGTTGCATCAAGCCTGCAACGAAGTAGCCGGTAAAACAATCGCCTGCACCTGTTGTGTCTCGCACGTGGCCTTGAAGTGTCGCGGCTGGCAAGTAAAGCATCTCCTCTAGGCCATGCATTGATGCAAGGACGCCTTTCGCGCCTAATGTACATACGACTCCCGTTGAAGCAAGAGCCTCACAGCGAGATAGCGTACTCAGCGTTGAGAAGGCAACCTTCAGGTCGTTGTCGCCTGACCAGTCAATGTGCTCCTCCTCAATGTCGACGTCCTTCCTGGGTTTCCAGCCCATGACGCGAAGAAGGGTCTCTGCCTCGCCCTCGTTGACAATTAGCCAGGAAAGGGCGGTCCAAGGGAAAGAGTGCAACTGTGAATCTGTAGGCAAGGGCGATGGGTTGAATATCGTCACGATGCCTTGCGTATGCGCATACTCGAGGTATGCGAGGGTGCTAGTCCAAGGAATTTCGTTTTGTAGAAGGAGATGCGAGATCCCCGTGAGATGCCGCTCGACATCGCTCCTCGCTGGAGGATCAGGAAGAGCATAATTTGCTCCTTTGTGCAAGACTATGCGAATAAGTGGTCAGCCTAGATTGGATAAACGCACGATGATGCGCGGACGCACTGATGCAATTTTCGCCTTCTGGTGTAAGTTGAATAATGGCACGGCCGGTGACCTCCTATCACGACAAGGAATGCCAGTCAGCGCAACACACGGTTGCGCTCAGTCCGGTGATGCGACACCCCGGGCTTCTCATACCTGTACAATGGTGACATTTGCAGCGGACACGCCATATTCATCTAGGTCATGGATAAGCCACGCGCCATCCTGTCCGACGGCGCCCACAAGGCTGACGGCTTCGCCTGCACGGGCTACCGCCACAGCTTGATTTGCACCCTTTCCGCCTGCGCGATGCTCGAATTTGATAGATGAGATGGTCTGTCCTGGGCGGACGATGTCCTCGACTAATATAAAACGGAAGACACGGAAACCATTTTCTCTCGTTGAGAATGTACCCACACCGAGCGGTGGGAAAGTCGGGCGTGCGCACCATGAAAGAATTCATCAATGTCTGAAGAGATTTCTTTTCAGTGGGACACAAAGTATATATAAAGTGGCTGCTAACTGAGAGATCCGCGCACTAGACAAATTGCAGGTTGGTGAGACATGATAAATTTCTAATGGTGTGCGGTGAGGTTATCTGCAGAGTACAAAGATCAGTAAGCGCCAGGCCGCTCATGTGACCGTGCTGGACATCCCCAACTCGACTCAACTCGGAGGTGGGTTAGCATATCACATTCCCTTCCGCTTGTCCCACTTTTCTTTACCATCAGGTGCGTACTGTTATTCACAAAAAATCGAAATACTAGTTAAGCTGAAGAAACAATGAATCAACACAGGGCGCGTCCTCTTCTCACGGAAGAACAACACCCACACAACAAAACCCTGCAAGCTTTCGCATATTGATCCGAAATGTCGACCTTTGGCGGAGGAGGAGGACTTTTTGGGAGTTCGAGCACAACACCCCAACCACCACAACAACCTGGCCAAAGTGGAGGACTCTTTGGTGGGCTGGGTTCATCGGCCAACACTGCTCCGGGCGCAGGGGCACCAGGAGCGCAGCAGCCTTCGTTGTTTGGCTCCCAACCAAGCACAAACACGCCAGTTCAGAACGCCAGCACGGGTCTCTTTGGCGGTGGAGGCAATACTGGAACACCACAAACAGGCGGTGGCCTCTTTGGCACCGGCGCTGCTGCTGCCACTGCAGCGGCGCCAAACACGCAGAATCAAGGGAGCCTTTTCGGCAGTGGAACTGGAACTGCACAAAATCAGCCGGCACAGAGCGGCGGAGGCCTTTTTGGCCCTACCACGACTACCGCGGCGCAGAACCAGCCGCAACAGACAGGTGGTGGTGGCGGCGGTTTCTTTGGCGGTGGAATGACGACAGCGGCGACGCAAAATCAACCGCCGACCGCCGGCGGCTTGTTTGGGAACACAGCGACAGGGCAGACGGGGGCTGCAGGGACCCAACCTGCGTTGGGTGGTAGTCTGTTCGGTGCTGGTGCTACCGGCCCCGCGAATCAGGGAACTACAGCCGGGACAGGGGGATCTACGAATCTCTTTGGCGGACAACAACAACCAACATTGGGGGGTGGGCTATTTGGGAACCCAGGCGCGAGTACGACTACACAGCCCGCCGCAGGCGGCGGATTGTTTGGGAGTTCTACTACTACTCAACAGCAACCTACTTCTACTGCAGGCGGCGGGTTGTTCGGGAACACGCTAACACAGCAACAACCGGCAGTGGGCGGTGGCCTATTTGGCTCTTCGACAACGCCTGGAACAGGCCTATTCGGAAGCACCAGTGCAGGAACGGCTGGTGCTGGAGGCGCCTCGAACTTGTTTGGTGGGCAGATGGCACAACAACCCGTGTCTGGGCTACTCAGTGGGAGCACACTGGGAACCGGGAGTCTATTCTCGTCGAGGACTTCAACTGCGCCCGCTCAAAATCAGGCAGATCCTCAATCGCAGTTCGCACAATTACAACAACGTATAGAAGTTATCCTAGGCGCTTGGAATCCTTCATCTCCTTTGAATCGCTTCCAAGTAAGCCCCATTAAGCTCTTATGGACGAGGCATCTTTTTGATACTGTTATAGCACTATTTCTATAACCTCGTCGACCCTTCACAAGTCCATATGTACGGTCGACCTGCCAACGCTACGGATGAATCGTTATGGCAGAAGGCCGTTCGTGAGAACCCTGACCCGACCTGGTATGTCGTCGGCTGACTGTCCGTGCCTGGTGCTTACGCCGTGCTGGAAATGCTATACAAAGTCTTGTCCCCGTCTTGGCAACGAGTTTTGATGACTTGCAGAAGCGTGTAGAAGCACAAACGCAGCAGGCGACCGCGCACCAAGAAAAGTTAAAGGAAATCCGGGCTCGGATCGAGAAGCTGTCTGAGAGGCATGTTCTCACGAACGCGCCACGGTTGCAAAAGTTGGCAAGTGCGCAAGCTCAGCTGACGCACCGGCTACTCCGGCTGGTGCAGCACCTTCATTTGCTGATCCCTGCGTTGCGTTCTTCGTCGATTCGGCCGGAGGAGGAGGCACTACGAGCAGCATTGGAGGAAATTGACGGAGAGGTGCGGCGGCCTGGAGGGATGGGAAGGATCGTTGGGAAATTGAACGAACTGTGGGCGTTGATTGGGGCGGTGAATGCCATGCGAGGTGCCAACTCAAAGGGAAGCACTGATGGGGTTGAGTGGGCGGTTGTGGATGAGGAAGGACTTAATCAGATCGTCCAGGTATGGGTGGTCCGCAACCTGGCAGCTCGATCGGGACGTTCTTACTAACGTGCGCACCTGCTGCAGATTCTCGGAGAGGAGCAGGCTGGACTCACCTACCTGACCAAAATACTACAAAGAGACATGAAGGATATCGGCGTTATATACGGGGAGGAGATGGGCGAGGATGGATCATTATTGAGCATATCTTCGTCTCGAGCTCGGTAGTTGAGTTTGTGTTACGGTAATTTAAAGGCGCGGCTCATTCCGTGGCCGTGACTTGTCCCTGTCCCAGTTAGTTTAAGCTCCAAGGTCGTTCCCCTTCACTTGCCTTTTTTCATTCTTTCCCCCATCTTGCCCTTCAAATCACGTCCACCAATGCGTGTCAGAACCCTCGAAATACGCTGGCATGACAGTAAACCCATCTCTACCTGCGATTTCCAGCCTGTCTTCTTCAAAAAGGCGCGCCCCGCTCACGACAGGGCCTTCGCGAGCCAGTCGTATCGTCTGGCAACAGGGGGAGAAGACAACCATGTTCGCGTCGGTATCCCCTTTCTTCGCATCCTCTCCGACCACAGTACCGAACCATCTCTTAGATCTGGATGGTCTATCCAAACATTACTCCTTCGTCCCTCGTAGAAGCCGCGTCGAGCGACACGGCCAACCCGCCCGTACCACGCCCCCCAAGGGTCGAGTACCTCGCCACCCTCAGCAGACACTCTGCACCCGTGAATGTCGTCCGTTTCAGCCCTAATGGTACGTCCCGTCTTTCCCCATTCCAGGCGCTTTTGAATCCCGCATTCATCCGCCGCGATACTCAGGTGAACTGATCGCGTCAGCTGGTGATGGTGTGTGCTCTTGTCGTTTCGATTCAGCGCGTCTTTCTGACGACATGGGTGGACAGATGGAATGATTATCATTTGGGCACAGTCAAATGCACCCACTCAAACTGCGTATGGCAGCGACCTTGGTGCCGACGACCTCCAGTTCGAGAAGGAGTATTGGAAGCCGCGTACTACTTTCCGGTACGCATGTCCAACAATCCATCGTCGCTATTAGAGTGCTGACCTTTCCCTTCTCTTCTTCAGCTGTACAACCATGCAAGTTTATGATCTTGCTTGGAGCCCTACAGGAGAATATATCATTTCCGGAAGCACAGATAACGTCGCCCGGATTTTTTTGGTGTCTGAAGGTAACCTCATTTATCTCAACTGGGCTTGACAGTATTCATACCGTTGTCTAGGCAAATGCGTTTCAGAGATTGCCGAACATAATCATTACGTCCAAGGGGTCGCATGGGATCCGCTCAATGAATTCATTGCCACGCAGAGCAGCGACCGTTCTATGCACGTCTACAACGTCTCTACTAAATCTGGCGCCTTCGAAGTCCATGCTGTAGGGAAAAACTCACGCATCGCACATCAGCACACACGCACCCCCAGTTCCCACAGTCGACCCAGAATGTTCCGTCGAGAATCCACCGCGAGTGACACCGAGTCAGTTATAACTACCTTGAGCGAGCAGATCAAGGATGATGGAATCTCATATTCCCTTTCTGGTGGTTCGCAGCACCAGAATGTACCCCTCACTCCTGCGACTTCCATAGCCAGCACTCCTCAGTCGATGTTTCCTCCGCCACCTATGGAAAAGCCGTCATCACGACGGTCATCCTTCAGCGGCTCCAATGCGCCCAGTTCTCCAGCGCTTTATTCCCGTTATGCGCGCTCTCCGTCGCCACTCCCGGCATTACCTGCCATCCGCACGGCGATTCCTTCTCCGTCTACCTGGAACTCTGTCAGGTTGTACGGAGACGAAGGTTTCACAAACTTCTTCCGTCGCCTAACTTTCAGCCCGGATGGAGGTCTCCTCTTGACCCCAGCTGGGCAATTCGAAGATCCCTCTGTAGTCCCGGGTACATCCCGATCATCTTCTGGAAACAAAACGGAAGAGGCACGTGGAAGGAAAGGGCATCCAGAATCTGCGAATCCGAATTCTGCGTCGTCTGTCTACATCTACTCGCGTGCGAACTTCGCGAGGCCACCGGTTGCGCAGCTGCCCGGACACAAGAAAGCGAGCGTGGCAGTCAGATTCTCCCCAATATTATACGAGCTTCGACCAGGTGTATTTGGCCCAGATGTCCCTGCGGACACGAAGCACGTAGTGGTAGAGAAAGGCAGGGACACCACCATCAATGTAGACGTCGCAGACCCACCGGTTTCGATGCCAAACACGCCCGCGCTCTCAACTACGAGTGAGGCCTCACAGATGTTGTCGCCGTTGAAGTCAACATTACTAGCACCTCTCGCCCTCCCTGCAATCGGCCCGTTGACAGCTCCGACTTTACCGTCCCCTGTACTCTCAGCTACAGACTCCGTGCGCGCATCCAGCCCACCGGTATCAAAACCCTCGACGCCCGCACCCCCTCCTACTAGTGGGTCTGTCTTTGCATTGCCGTACCGCATGCTGTTTGCCGTGACCACGATGGATACAATTGTGATTCATGACACGCAACAAGCTGGGCCAATCTGTTTGCTCACAAAGTTGCATTACGATGAATTCACTGACATGAGCTGGTTAGTCTTTCATTCGCCTTATCCTCTTGAGCTGAGCTTAAGCATATACTGTAGGTCACCTGATGGCCAATGTCTCATGCTCTCTTCGCGAGACGGGTACTGCACCATCGTTGTCTTTGATGAGATACTTGCCGCGCATCACGTTCAACAGCAAACGCTACAATTCCAGTCAATCGCGCACAATCATTCTGTCCCATTGACATCGTCAACGGTACACACACCGTCGACAACTCCAGCTCTTTCGACAATCTCGCTTCCGCCTTCTTTGTCTCCTCGCATATCATCGAAGCGACCTCTGACACCCGTCCGAAGTGTTGTAATGGAACACGACGCTCTTCCCGAACCTATCCCTGTGGCTAGCACTAGTGAAACTACTTGCGCCACTTCCGTGGATAACGAGGAGCCCGAGAAAGCGCCCGAACCTCCGAAGAAGAAGCGACGTGTAGTGCTCACACGCATAGGCGATGTCGGCTCATGAAAGCCATCCAACCTCATCCTTTGTTGTGCCAGAACCTCTCCTTTATCATTAGTGTATTCGGGCCCGTAAGTCGTTTAGCCCACATCTATAGTCACATTTTTCGAGCCCGCATGCGTCTGTATCATATCTCCCATGGCCATTCACTATATGCCATACTCTATATCTTATTCTTATGAGTTCACGAGCCGCCTTTTTTTT
>QLPC01012317.1:0-16472 GCA_003314055.1 Lactifluus hygrophoroides
AGTACAAGGGCCCACATGGCCGTCGAGTCATGAGTCAGAGACACGCGTCATAGTCCAGAGTATGGGGTACGAAGATAGAGGGCCTAGAGCCCTTACTGAGCGATAAGGAGTCCGTAAGGTAAGTACCATAGGTAAAATGGGGTCAGGAGTCCATCGGCATGTAGGTAACAAGATAGCCCTCCGGATGCGAGGGTACAACGTGTCTGGAAAGAAAAGAACTGTCCATAGAACCGTGACACACGGGATGACTCCATCTGGCTGTTGGCTGCTGGTCGCACAGGAGTAGCGGTCTTAATGGGAAGGTCATCCGTCTGGGATAAGGGAGGCGTAGAGGCGGTAACTGCTGTGGCTTGCACGGTTTCGCTGTTGTCATGGATCGTAGGGCGCTCGGCATCTCCCTCTGCGGCGGCGCTGTCCATATTAACTGTCATGGGGTTCGGCATGGTAGCGACCACAGCCGGTGGGGAGGTCACGTCTCCCGACACAGTAATCGTCAAGACGAGAGTCGTCGGCTGGGTTGGATATTGTTACGATATAAATTTTGGACTTACTTTTCTTTCTTCTGACTGTGCACCTTCTCTTCCATTGACCCCATGACCACATCACTTGCCGCACAGCCTTCCACTCCACTATGACGTAGTACTTACTCATCGACTCCACTATGATGTCACTTGGGCATCATCGATTCCATATTACTCCACTTGACTCTGTTACGCCTCGATGACATCATTGTACCAATAGCTATATATACTGGTAGGATCCTACCTTGTACTGCAGATTAGTCCTTCTCAATAAACAGGACTTGACTTGACTTCTTTACTGGGTGCCTGCATTCCAGTTCCTCCTCTTGACTTGTGAACCACCCGAACTCCGCTCTTAACTTGAGCAACGAACGTTACCTTGCCTCTGTCAATCCCGAAGTACAAGTCGTACAGAAGGGAACGTCCTACCCTAACAGATATCCACCACTATCGCTTAATTCGATGGAAAGATCTACGTTATGTGCAGTGTTCAGCCAGGTGCACGAGGGAGAATTGAAAGAGAAAGACGGACTGCATTGTGATCGACAGAGTAACTCGCGTGTTCCAATAAGAAAGTCTTTCTGCCTGGTCCATTTCGCATAAAGAGATATAGTAATATGGGATAGCGGTTGTACGGCACTGCAGACGGCTCAGATGTACATAGAGGGGGAAAAGCGAGATCGCCCACAATGCTTCGACATCCTCATTCCATATCACACGGCCCACCACACTTCGAACAGGTTTTATTTGCTTTGTCGTCGCACCATCGGTCACAGTGACGTAGAACTTCCTCTCCTTCCCCAAAAAGGTCTTGAGGCAAGAAAGATTGTGAGCTCGGAGGACTAGTAGAGAAATAGATTTAATCCTTATCGGAGCAGGATCATTAAGATACGTACTGGTTACCTCCAGCTGGCGTAAGCTCTGTTGGCTTGTTTCGGCTAGTTGAGCGCTGTTCAAAGTTATCTGAGCAACAATTGGAGTCAAACGGAAGGGAGGGATGCACTTTCTTCCAGAGTCATGGGAACCTGGGCTGTAGTCATGGTTAATAGAGAGCGATATTGGGCACGAAGAACATTTCTCATATGGATTCGGAATGACCTGGCTGGGTTCTTGGGCAAGGGCCATGCTAGCTATTGAGGTAGGGAACCCTGGTAGATTGAGGGATACGTAGGAGGGGTGATTGTCCTGGGGGTGAGAATGGGAGAACGAGGACAACACGTGCCATCCACACAGCAGTCAAGTTGTACTGTTGCAGGGAGCGCAAAGGGATTCCGAATGTGGAACAAACAAGATAGTGAAAATGGAAATATTGGCACGTTGCAAGCATGCTGAATCGTTGCTACACGTTGCTGAGCTCAACCAAGGTCTAAGTGTTATTGTCGACATGCTGGCAGTACAGTACTGAGGCAGCACAAAGGATCGTTCGAACATTCGAACATTAAATATTAAATATTAAATCATTCAAGGTGTTGCCGGCTTCGCGCCAAGCGCCACACCAAAAGCGCCATCCCTTCTTGGTCACTGTGTCCGGCCCGGACACCCTGGAATCGTTCCCTCACTGAGGATGGCCATGATCCTTCCCACGTATAATTCTGATCACTCCCATACTGTTACCTACTGGCACTTCAGTCATCATCCACGTCTTCCAAGTCCTGCTATAAATCTCGCTGAGCCTCACCGTCATCGACACTGCCGACGCCTTGGCCCTCGATGTTCCCATTTGCACTATCAGAGTTGCGTACACACAGCACTCCCTTTTTAGCAACGATACGCCCGACGTCTGCATGGTTCACCTGTAGATTCCTTACCAACTTCAATCTCCTCGTCACCCTTGCGACTTACCTTGGGACCCAACGAATCATGGAACGATCCTAGCCATTCCCTACCCCCTGCGATTCCCTCCCATCCAATTCCTCCGAATCTGACATCTCCTCCATTGGCAGGAGTCAACCTTACCTACTATTTGCCTCTAGACTGACAGGACATGATGGTTGTCGGCGAGAACAGTGAGGACGCAGCTGTAATGATCGGAGACCCATCGACGAAAGGCAGATTTTTCCCCTTCAACATCGATTTCCTACGCGCCATCTTCATCTCTAAACATATTAAGCGGTGCCTTGAGATGCCTGCTCTCCACGCGATTCTTTGACGGATACAATTGTCAACACAACGGCACATCGTCCGCTTTGTTGATGGGACAGCACGTGTTCGGATGTGGCATCATCCCATGACTGCTACTGCACTGTGGGCAACAGCTTCACCTTCGCGAAGCATACTACCCACCAACTTGGTACAGTATTCGTGCACAACATCGAGAGCAAGTTGCTTTCCGTGAGGTTCCGATCGTGATGGAAAGTAATAATGACGTAATCGTGGACTATGTGTTGGTCTGTGATGTTCTTTCTTCTTAAGGTAGGGGAAGTCCATCGCCATCCAATGTCATGTGATGAAACGTGATGAAACGTGACAAAAAGTAGAAAACTTAAGATGCCACAATGCAGAGCCAATTGCACAAAAATCAGTTTGCGCCAAAGATTTAAATTTTATACTTCCAGATTTCTGGCGCGGACGGATTTTTCATAAGATGTTGCGTAAAGCTGGCATCTTACAATTCTCAGTTTCGGGGGGGGGTTATCTGAGTGTTCACGTGACTGGCTAATCAACAAAGCGCGTTGTGCCTCGCTTATAAACAGTGTGTTGCATCTCACAAATAAATTATGGCTGGCCAGAAAAAGCGCAAGCTCGCGCATGTCCTCAACCTAGGAAGCTGGACAGGTAGAAAGAAAGCCAAAAAGTCACAGCAGGACGACTCAACAACCTCATCTGAGGGTGCGACCACGATGCTGGACTTGGTCGAATGTCCGCCAGTGATGCAAATCGTAACCCAATGATCACAAGTTGTCACATCACCTGAGATTGGATGGCGATGGACTTCCCCTACCTTAGGTACGTGGTCTTAGAATGTGTATGAAGTATAAGACAGAGTATATCGTAGACTGTGTATTGACAGTTCCTTCTATGCTTGAATGTAGAGATGCTCTTGAGCCCCATTCCCGCATCCATAAATGGATGCCATCCCTCCTATGATGACCAGGTCACAAGGTCCGCCTTGTTAGTGATTTTAAATATTATCACTTAGATTAGACAATAATCAATGACAATGTCCATGTCCATGTCATCTAGAATTCGCAGGAGAATCTGGTGAGAACATCCCAAACAAAATCGTGATCTCCGTCACTGCGTGCACCACTATTTGGCATGCGCCACCCAATCCGTCTCCGACTGGTCGTCCGTGGCTATACTGGGTTTCACGTCCCTGGTCGATTCGCAATCGTGGTCGAGCTCGATATCGCGCGCTTCGAAGCGCTCCACGAAGCGCTCTTCTGCCTGCGGCTGCGAGCGCATCAGGCGGTTCATTGGTAGCGCGGTGGTGGAGGCTCGGTCGGTGGCGACGTGGCACTGGTTGGGCTTGACGAACTGGGTCTGCCGCTTGAACCGAATCTCGCCCGTCGTCGGGTCTTCCGTGGTTTCCCAAAAGTCAAGTCTGTCATGAAGTGGCGGCGGCAAGTAAGAAAGGTTTTTTTTTTTTTTGGCGACGGACGGAAAATAAAATGTCATATTAGAGAAGGGATTGAATAGAATTTCCATACATGTTCCCCGCCTGTCGGTCGGATAGAGTGCGGTACATCCGAGTTGCGCCTATTGACCTTTGTTCGGCGGGTAGGTTCAGTAAGAGAAGGCCATCCTTTGATAGGCGCCAGCTTACGTGCATATAACTTTAACAAAAATGTGGTCAAAACAGGAAATACCGAAATGATATCAGATGTACCTGAGGGACTTATGAATATCTAAGGACAGGTGATACATGTGAGTCACCGGAATGTATTCGCACCAAGCACAAAAAAAGGGTATGATTTATTACTCACGGAGTTCATGACGGCTTGAAACACATCTATCGGTCATCCTACTCTTGGCGGTCATGAAAAGAAGATCTCACTATTCAGGTCTAAGAGGAGGAAAACCTAGAAAAGGGGGTTAGCACCGAGAGAGGCAGCGGATGTGGGCACTGACCACCGGAACAATCTCGAACATCGTTGCAGTAACAAGCCATAAGAGGCCCTATGATAGGAAACGAGTCCAGATGCTTGGCTTATTTGAGAACAGCTGCATATACGTACCTCTCGGCACATGACCTTGAAGGCACTAAAGCCAGGATTGCGGCAGTAAATACCGCTAGCCATGAGCACGACAAAGATGAGCTGTGTGGAGAGCAGTAGGATGTTGTTGACGAGTGCCTTGTGCGAGGTGTGCCTCGTGCAAACCCTCAACGCAGGGTCCCACGAAGCTTCCGCCTGTAGATCAACGTGAGTGCCTATTTCTTGCATCGCGCTGTAGCGTATGCGAATACCTCAAAAAACCCTGAGAGTAGCAAGAGCGAGTCAGCATCGAGACTTTGTGAGCAAAGATGCGATGGGACGCACGGCGAATCCCGGCTCCGAGATTGGCCAGGATGGCCGCAGCTGCGAGGATCGTTATGGGTAACCAGCGTTTCCATACCGCGACGCTGTGGGTTTATCAGCACAGTTAGAGTACCAGGATAGTACGGACATACGAGCGGATGGCATATAAGCTTAAAGAGAACGTGCCCGTGGCATACCCAAAAAGCTAGCAAACCCGATGATCGTCATTACCAGCACAGAGGCAATTCAAGCATACAATGAGAAAGTAAGCCCAAATCTAGAGAATGGATATCAAGAAGATGTAAGCACACGAGTTACGCAGATGGGAAAACAGCATGCCTTGCAGTTGATCGGTGACGTTACGTCAAAACCCACGAAGATTGTCACGACTTCAGAAATGGTCAATAGCCGACAGGCAATGTAAAACTATCGGAATAGCACACGTTGGCCGTCACGCAATGTAACTCGGATGGGGAACGGAGGGAAGGGAGGCAGAAGGGGGTGCGGTAGAAAAGTGAAGCGCTACTACGCACGACGGCTGTCCAACGCCATTGGCGACGTCCTTGAAATAAGCTCCACTCAAAACCAAGATTGCAGACAAATTCCCAGCTGAGACAGGTTGATTAAGCACGTGTAGGGGTCTCGACGTGAATCAGACACACAGATAAATCCCATTGACAACGTGTACCAACTTGACCCAGGCACCTGCCAATGTCATAACGACGGATAATTATTTTATGTTTTAAAAGGAGGAGATAGGACGCACTGTATTGGTGGAGGATGGTGGTGGGATCGTGCCAGTGAACCATGGGAGGGGAGGATCATACAAGGTATGGGAAGTAGAGGGGGAAGGGAAGGCCACCGTGACGGTCGTGTGCATCGTATTATAATGCAGAATCGGTTCATATATGCTTGCTCCTCGCTTCTAATCTTTCTCTCGCAGTCCGGGTGTAATGGTACTATCTAAGCCGTGAGCCGAGCGCTCGGAAATGAATAAATGGGGTATTAATTAATTATTATCTCCCGTCCATTCAACAGCTCTTCTCTGTCTCCGCGGTTTATCAATCTACGCCGCGGTTACCCTCTTTATGATTAAAAACTCCGTTTAAATCGTTGCAACTATCCAGTTTCCATGAACAACCTGTGTGTCGATAGAGCAATGCGGCCGAACTTTCGCTTCATTATCGAGGGCTGGGGAGTCAATCGTATGTCCATTGACAACCTTCATCAAAGAAACACGTTTTTTACTGACTTATTATACGGCACGCCCGTCTATACCTCTCACACCAGCCCGAGGTTCGCCTGGTTCGGTATAGATCCCGGGCTTGACGACTCCATCTCCACATGGCTTCGGACTTCGGAAAAACCTATCTCATTTATGTATAATTTGACAGACAAGAGACAGATCAAGTGATACACCTTCCACGTCGTCAGGTTGTTTCTTTCTTCCGAGTTCTGAACTGACAGCCCACTGGCACATCATTCATGATTCTCACTCTCAGTCGTATAGGCCGACTTCTCAAATTAACTCGGTTTAGAAACACAAACACGTGACATGAGTAGCGCGGTGTGACTCCGAGTTCGAGTCCTCGCTGAGGATACGCGGCGCGAGGCGGTCCAGGGGATGTGCTCGACAGGTTCACAGAAGTCACGATCGTGCCCAAAATGTGAGTGCCTGCATATGAGAGCGAATCTCTCCCGCAACCAAATCGTACGAGGTCTTGAGTTATTCGGCTCTGGTCTTGATGGGCCTGCGTCTATCCAGAACAAGGGGCAACTGCGAGCTCACACACGTGCCCGCGGCGATACATTCCCGCAGCATCAATTCCGCTTATGACAAGCAGACAGGTGGTAACGTGGGGTACCAGGGTTATTAAGATATGAACTGCTATTCGACGAGTGGGGAGACCGCGGACTAAATACAAGAATACTTTTGGAACATTATCCTGGAGTCCAAATTGTGATAACACTCGTGTTACTACGAGTGAGATTTGAACGTACAATTAGGGTATAAGATCTAATAATCAATGAGCAAAACCAGTTTTTCAGCGTCATTAATCCAGTTCTCGGCAGACTGCAACCATATCGCTTTTACAAGCCAAGAAGCCTAAGAATGACGTGAGGAACATACCACTAGTTGGTCATGGCCAGCAAGAATCTACACAGTTAGTTGTGTTGATATACTCGACGCCAGGACAACGTCGATGGTGAAGATCGATACATTGTTAGCGAGCGAGAGGATGTACATGCAGATCTCCTCTATGCTAGACTAAGGTGCCATGAGACAGGATTAAATGTGACGACACACCGCATCCCATAAGGGTCGCGGAAAAAGATGGTTTAAAGGTGGTGGCGGGATACACGAAAGGACATTCACGACGTCCTTATTACTAGTAGAGCATTTACATGGCATGGTGGTGAGACAGAAGTGAAAAATGTCACGTAGGATTGCGTTGCCGCCGGACGGTAGTCAGGTAGGTTCAGCTCACCTTTGGAGAGAATAGAGCGCTCATTGAACAGTAGCCACGAACTCAGATGAGCCGGTCATCGAGAGATTGCATCTTGCAGCTGATCTAACTCGTCATGTTGAAGCTTATAAATTTCGTAACCGCCGCTAACGTGGCACCGCATACAACTGCCCAGGGGTCGTCGTTTGTCGTCATCGAACCATTTGAAATCCTACATCCATCAGGCCCAACACATCTCTGTCGTTGCCTATGAAGGACTCAAAGTTCAGTGTGCCGACTCCGGAAATATTCCCAACTAGGCCCTGTTCACTACTCGGGGCATATGATAATGGCTGCCCACTGGCATCAAAAGGGGGTCAAACAAATCGAGGAACTCTCGTGTGTATATCCCAGTTACGAAATGGATGGTTACGACAACCCCCAGGGCATCTGTCAAAGGGGTTTAGTGTGGCCCAGCCTCGGGAGATGGACATGAAGCATAACAGGGACAGAATAGAAGTCAGACTTCTCTAGTTTAGGTTACCAAAGTGCAGCCGCGGACGGTCGGATCAGACAGAGCACCATATAAACGTCGGTGAGGATTGAAGGAGGAAGCGAGCAAACGGGGATTACGGGATGTTGGTCTGGCGTTATCAAAGAAAGAGCTTTGAGGGAAGTTCACATGTGACAGGTCTGGTCTGTCAGACTGTCACTGGCAAAGGGGCAAAGGAGCGTTTTTGGGAAGCTGTCGGGACCGTGAATCACGGACGGTTGCAAACGTACGGGAAGCCATCAGATGTCATTAGAGAGACCAGAATATAGGGTTAGGTGTTATTTACTTTTTGCTCGACGCTGTCATGCCTAGAGCGACATCCGAACGTTTTTCAAAAGCTCACCAGCCCTCAGCAAAAAGCAATGCGTCAAAAAAGGGCCACGGAGAGCCATCTTCATCCTCTGTCAGGAATCCAATCTTTAATACAGAGAGATTTGGCCAACACATCCTCAAAAATCCTTCCATAGCGCAGGAGTATGTCGCCGTTTTCTGGTCACGATGTGCGACGGCTGAAGCTGCCCTAGAATTGTAGAAAAAGTCGGTTTACTTCTCTGTCTCAAGTAATATAGTCGGCCTTGACTTGTAACCCAGGCCAACCTTCGCCCGACGGATAAGGTTCTTGAAGTCGGTCCAGGTACAGGAAATCTGACGGTGCGGATATTGGAGAAGGCGAAACATTGCACAGCAGTGGAGATGGACCCTCGCTTGGCGGCAGAGCTCACAAAGCGTGTCCAGGGCAGGTAAGTTTTTCACCCATCGCCGCCTACCGATCCCTCTAGTTCGCATCTCATCTGACTGCCAGGCCTGAGCAGCGACGGCTCGAAATAATCATAGGTGACTTCGTAAAGGCAGAGCTCCCCTATTTCGACGTCTGCATTTCCAACACGCCATACCAAATCTCGTCTCCGCTCGTCTTCCGCCTCCTTTCCCACCGGCCGCTGTTTCGTGTGGCGATCCTGATGTTCCAGCGTGAGTTTGCGATGCGGCTCGTCGCCCAGCCTGGTTCCGCGCTCTGGTCCCGTCTTTCTGCGAACGTGCAGCTCTACGCCAAGGTCGACCACGTAATGAACGTGGGCAAGAACAACTTCCGACCGCCCCCAAATGTTGAATCGTCCGTCGTGCGCATCGTGCCTCTCGATCCGCCACCTCCGATACGCTTCGAGGAGTTCGACGGCCTCACCCGTATCATATTTAGCCGCAGAAATAAAACAGTCCATGCGAGCTTCCAGGCCAAGGGCGTCGCTGAGATGTTGGAAAAGAACTGGAGGACGTGGTGCTCGGAAAGAAACCAGGTACGAGGGTATCTTCTGTCATGATCCCGGATGTTGCATTCTTAACTGCCAATTTTCTCGTAGGTGGTAGAGGGTGTCAAGATGAAGCAGAAGATAGAGGATATCTTGGGGGAGACTGGATACAAGGAGAGTCGAGCAGCGAAGATGGACCTCAACGATATTCTAAAGTACGCGCATTCCCTAATTCCTCTGGGTATCGTTTGACCATAGTGTGCAGATTACTATCAGCTTTCCATGACTCGGGCGTCCATTTCGCCTGATTGTGTTCTGGTTCTACATCCCATTTGTATCGACTACTACTTACATGTTACGACATTGTCTCTCTCCTCTCGTATTTCGCTCCAACACTCAAGTCCCCCCAGGATCCAGCTAATGCAGCGAATGTATTTCCTCGTAGCTTCTCGGACAATATTTGTGACTCCCCTAGTTCGACACCCGCGGTAAGTGTATTGGCCCGATGTACTCCCTCGGCCTTGACTCATATTTCGCCATGCATGTGCGCATACCTTCTAATTGAAAGCTTGATATACTCGATCGTTCTCTCCATCACCTGGTTACGTATGCCCGCCCACGGCGCCACCTTCCTTCCCCAACATTTCCTAGGTTGTTATGTGACAATGAACTCCAACAACTCATTCGACTTCCTCATTAGTGATCAATTCTGGTTTTGACATTTTCGCCATTACCGAAGCAACCGAAGACGTCTTGACAACGCCACTACGGGACGGCTTAGTATTGGGTCAGATTGGCCAACTCATGATTGACGGATAAATCTCAGCGTTTGCTCGCAGCAACGCCGCAACGGTATTCCACCCTGCCACAACGGTGCTCATGTCTTCCTTTGACGTAAAAGCGTTGAGCTCAAAGTTAACCAAGAATTATATTGGCTTGCGTGTTGTCGACACGAGGTTTATCACGAGCAATCTTACCTGTGCATGAGAGATAAGACCCTGAATCGTCTCGCCCTATATCCCATTGATGCATATGCACCCTCAGGCGGTTGTGCACGTCGCCGTCGAGCGCACGACTCAAGTATCAAGGATACCCATGATTCCTCTTTGAAATGTACATACTAAGAATTTACGGAAGGTTTGACATGACAACGCGCTGTATTCACACTGTACTGTACATCACTTGGACGATCTCTGCGGAGCGTAATCAAGTTGTTAATCTATCAAATGTGGCTCTGAGTTGTACAAACCCTATCTAGTATTCATTCCGTACTTACAGTCATCAGATAGGCGCGAGTGGCGTTCGCCCGGGCAGCGTTCACGACTTGATATAAAACCATCACACGACTTGCTTAATGTTCAAAAAACCCCTTGGCGATACAAAGACATCAGGTACCTACACACCTTCAGGCTTACGTGGGTAACTGATCCGCATCACTGCTAGCGCCGCTCAGATCATCGGAGAGGCGCAAACTCAGAGCCCGCACTGCGGAGCGCTTTCAGCTTACTTCCGAAGTTGCCGACAATCTTGTACCTGATGGTCTTCTCTCGCAAAAGTTCACCACATACAATGACGAGCATGGTGTAAGTGTGCAATTCGCTACGAGATCGTGGGACATGCATGGACTGGAGGAACTGATCGTGCGACACGACTCTTTTCATCCAAACTCTAGGTCCTCTACCTCTCAGGCGACGGCGATCCGCTCTGGTTCAGTGCTGGAAAGGATTCGGATGGGCTGATTCCTACAGGTATGTCGCCGACATTAATCGAACCCCGACACTCAATCACCATCCCCTTTTCCAATCGCGCCGACTCGAATACGACGTTTCTGCGACATTTATCGATCGGCACACCCAGTATACACGCTTTGGAAGCACCCGACACTACTCCCAGTCCTCACCACCCCCGCATCCGTCATACCCGTCCTCGTTGGTGGTGCGGACCTCATGGTACCCGGTGGTGCGCGAGATTGTCGTAGCAAAAGTCACGATGCATCCTGAGTGTCTCCTTGCGTAGTCGTGCAGGCGCCACCGGACGCGTCCACAGGCACCATTGTCGCCGTCGCGCAGTTCGCGCGCGATACAAGGGCCCCGCCCTTCGCGGTGGGACGCATGGTCGTCAACGCGGATAAGATCGATAACGGCGTGACGAAGGGGAAGGCGGTTAATGTGCTTCACACATGGAAGGACCATCTGTGGGCTATTGGATCCAAGGGTGACCCGCCAGAAGCCCTGCCGGTGCAGGCAGCGTTGAGTATCGAGGCGGCGGGTAGTTGCGATCAAGAGAAGGGCGGTGGTGCGGATCCGCCACCGCCGCCCAGCACAGGGCCGGACCCAGTGGAGCAGCCCTCTGCGGAGGTTGAGGAAAACCTCACGCCGGAAGGTGACGTCTCGAATGCTGGTTGGACCTTCACAACTTCCTTATGATGCCCCGGGATCATTTAGAGGTGTCTACCCGTCTGCGTGCCGCACTGTTACAGGCTCTGGGAACGACGCTCGCTGCTCTCCCGTCCTCCGCCTTCCCGATGCCTACGACAACGCTGTATACCGTACACATCCTCCCTGCGCGCCCCTTTTCGCGGACAGCCACCACACCTGTGGACATCAAACATTCTACATTCAAATCCCTCTCGGCCTTCCTACGAACGGCGGAGAAAGGAGGTTTACTCAAGCTCAAAGACTCCCGGCCAGATGCGGTAGTTGTTGCAGTGTGTCCGACGCACGCAGATGTTGTTTCCCATCAACGTCACCGCACAGTGGGTGAAGAAGACGAACGGAGACGAAACGCAGAGCAGCGCGAAGCCCAGCAATCAGCAGACGCCGCGAATGCTAAGAAAACTATGGTAGTGACGGAGCTGTGGAAGCCACATCTCGGCACTCTACCCCTCTTCCACGACTTGGGACTCGGGTACCGTTTCATTCCAGCCTTGGATCTGCTTCTTCCACTGACCCTGTCCTTCCCACAATATTAATTCGCAGCACGGGCGCCTTGTATGCTCTTGCAGAGGTCAAATCCGCGCTACTTGCATATGTCGGAAAACACGAGCTTGTCAACCGTGTCGAGCAGCAATACCTCAACGTCAATGCAGATGCGGTATTCTCTGCCGCGCTATACGGCTCCCCAAACGCCAAGGGCGCGACACCTGCTCCAGAATTTGCCAAGCGCGATGAGGCCCTGAGTGCCCTGTGCAGCCGAATGCAACCCTGGTACCGCATTTTGATCGGTGGAGACGCGCCTATCACCAAGAAAGGAGCACTGCGCCCGATTTCGGTGGCCACAAAACTCAGGCAGGGTCGCAAAGCGTGCACACTGATAACTGGGTTCGAACCATTCCAACTATCTTCCGACGCTCTAGCTGAGGCATTGCGAGTGCGCTGTGCATCTTCGACATCTTGTACGTCCTGTATGCCAAAGTCGACTCTTTTTATGACGTGACGTTTGCAGCGTCGCCCGTCGCCGGGGGCGGACATGAGGTGATGGTTCAGGGCAAGCAAACACCAGCGGTGCTCGAATTGCTCGGTAACTTGGGTGTGCCAAGGAAATGGATCGATGTTTCAGACGTGGCAGATAAAAAGAAAAAGTAAAGTCTCCGCATACGCATACTCTGGGAACCTCTTCGTCCCGGGGGTAGCTTAGTCTGGAAGATCATACATGACTTGTACAGTTGCGTACGATTGAATTGAGGTTATATAGACTCTACTAGACTGCACAAGTCTCAAGTCCAGAGGGTATATCGATGCTCAACGTTGAGCCAAGATATTCGACCATCGACACCGGGCGGTACACCCATATTTCTCCCGCCTGTAACTTGGCGAGATCGTAAGACTCCCGTTTGGGCGCGTGACCCGCCGTCTGTTCCACGACAGTCAAAACGCCAACATCAGAAGGTTTCACGCTTTCCCCATCGGCGACAGCGCAACGCGGGACGGTATCTTCTACGAGCACAGCGGTGTGATCGGGGTCGCCCAGGAGAGCAAACGCGCCAAACCGTGCCGTGCCAATGCGGACCGAACGCCATTCGACGATGTCGCCGGCTCGGAAACGATCGTCGCCACCGCGCCATCTGCCCGTCCCGGGCTTGCCACAAAAAACCAAATGTCCGTGAGCGCGCGAAGTGCTCAGGATCGGGGCGTCGCGAGGACGACCGCCGTAGAGAGACGCCGCGTGCTGCAACGCTTCGTTCGCGATGTCCCAGCATTCACCGCGGGCCACGGGCTTGCCGGACGCGACCGCGCGCTCGGCAAATGCTGCCACCGCCTGTCCATACGTCTCTGCTGCCTGTCGCAGCGCCGCGCCGGACGTTATCGGTTCGGGCCGGGGTCGGAACCGTGCCCAGCGCGTGACGCCGCCATTTCCGTAAGTCACGGAGTACCAGCACATGCTGAGATCTGAGAAAAGGACGACGCCGCACGCGATCTTGGTGCGTGCACCCGAGGAGCCGAAGGAACCCGCGAAGCGCATATCCGGGGATCCGTTTAGGTAGGGTGGGATCGGTGGGTTGGAGGCGTACCACTCGGTGTCCCAAGGCGTGGAGGGGTGCATGAACGACGCTAGGTCGGCGGCGGCAGAGCCGTTAGCTGCAGGTGGGGGAAACGACATCTGGAGATCGGCTGGTGTTATGCGATAAGTTAGGAGATGAGGAAGCAAGAAAAGCTGAAGAATGAGGGCGATGAAAGTTGACACATACTAGATTCCGCAGATCTCGCGGCCAAGTTTGGCCGAGGCGGGTCTGCTGGCACTATGGTGGGCGCGGATGGTTTGGTTGAGAGGTTGATCTTGGGCTGCGTAAAAGTTCAACGATTGCATTTGAAGAGCGGAGCGGCGTGAGGACGTACGGGACCGTTCTGTGATGCCATTGGAGGTAAATTTCGGTGGTTGGCCGCGGGGACAGCCGCCGTAGCCCCATCGGGAGAGTCAGAGACCATGTTCTGACTTGGACGGGAACCGACCCTGCGGGGAGGGATAGACGGCGACTGTCGCGGCGATGGGGACGGTGCAGACGTGTTATCCGAGCTATCTGCAGGGACGGAAACATGGGTTGGATGTACGGTCATGTTCAGATAACGAGCGAAGAACTCGTCGAGCCATGTAAAGAAGGCTTGCTTGTCCTCGTAAGAAAGGTTCGCCCAATCGATCTCTTCGATGTCTGCGCTCTCGCTGGGGGCCTCAGAAGATGGACTGTGCGAGTGAGCAGTACTTAGGCCATTCCCATGACGTCCAGATGCCCTCCTAGGCGGCGGCAACGGCGGCGGTGGCTTTGCTCTGGTGGTATTGGTGGGACCTGACCCCGCCGAAAGCTTGTCTCGTGCGGAACCATATGTCTTGATGCCCGCACTCTTCACCTGAGATGCCTTTTCTTTCAAATCCGAGACTTGTATAGTATTGCGATCATTAGGATACTTTGAAGATGAGGATCATAAATTATACTTGCCAGAAAATGGTGCCATTGTTCGGTAAAGTAAAGAATGTATCCCGATGCATCCTCCGACACATGACCGAGACTGAGGAATCCGGGTCCGGACGGGTCACTTTCCGCGCGGCGTGTGCGCTCCGAGTCCCGAGTCACGGTGCTGAAATTCCCAATCGTACCTCGACTTTCTCGATCGACCAGTCACGACAGACGACTTGAAATTCTCCCTCTTTATAAACAAACATCCCTGACACTTGACGAGCTCTGTTCATGTTGGCATGATTTGTTCTCTGTTCTCTAATGAAGCTTAAGACTATGAGAGAGTTCTATCCTTGATTCAGCTAATCCTTTCCTCTATGGGTTGCTTGATCACTGCTCCCACCAAACTTTGAAGGGTGTCAATGGGCCGCGGCCTTGTCTGCGCATGCATGTCCTCTAGCTCTCAGGCTCGTCGTTCATCTTGTACTTTCTTTACATCTCTCTTCTCTCCCCCGCATAAGTTAAAGAGGTCGACAGACGAACACCTTCAGTAGTCACTCAAGCGTCATTTCAACACTATCCTGGAACCTCTTCTACTATACTATGCCAGTGGAGGACAACGGAGGCGTTAGCAGGTTAGAGCGATTCGGAATTCAGAAAAGGGCCTAACCTCAGGTCCTTTGGGAGGAATGAGAGCGGAACAGGAAAGTTCACACGTTCAGGGAAACAACTGCATGGGGAGCAAAAATCCTCAATCTGGATTTTGCCCGACTGGGTTGTACGTACCTGTACTACACTGTACGACAAATAACGCGCAAAGTTAATGAATATCAACGACGACATTCCCAGGCGCGAGGCTTAGTACTCTCACGTGACTCACGTCGCTATTAGGACCCCTACCATCCCCGTCGTCGATGAAACAGACTTTAATGTGTCCATATACAGATTGTTTATGTTGTAGATGTATGAGATCCCATCGACTTACGCGCCGATAGGGGAGAGAATACAAAAAATGCGCACGTGTAGCAACGGGGTGATATAAGTTAGAAGTTGGTTAGTTCTAAACAAGTGCCTGCAACGGGGGACTCAGGAACTTATTTCTCCACGCCGCTCTCCAAGTCGAATTCGGATTTGAAGCTCAGCACCCGTGGTTTGTCGCGCAACTGCGCATCCATGCTGACGCACGAACCCAAGTGGTTCGTCTGTGACGTTTGGAATTGCCCGGATGCGGTGTGAGCGGCAACGTGCATTTGGTTGAGCGGGATTGGGTTGGCAGAAGCCCGTTTGGTATCGGTGACACTCGGAACACCACATTGAGTTGTGTCGCTGCAATGACATCAACCACAATGAGTAGGGAAGAAGAGATTACGGTAAGGGGGTGCGCACATATTAGAGCTAAAATCTGTCAGAGAGCGATACATGCGCGTGGCAGCGATCGACATCACGATCAGCGACGGGGTCTGAAACATCTGGGTTGTTGAAAGGCGTAAGCCTTCTCTCCCTCGCATCAAATAAAAAAACGTACGAGATTGAATGCATCTGAAATTTCGAGTAAAGTTGAGTTCGGTCTTCACTTGTTAATTGCGGAGAAAAGCGAAGCATACCATTCAAATTCAAATAAATGAACACCTAAGATGTAAAATGGTGATGAGAAAAATGAAATACAAAAAGAACTAGTTAGACTAACCGTTGGTGGGACTTCAGCGATAGTGGCAAGGAATAGCCAAATGACGCCCTTCCGAATGGTAAGGACGTAAGCGAGTTGAAAGCACAACGGCGATCGAAACGCTCATCACCTACCTGTTTCCATAGGAGACTCCATAGACTATACGTTCCGCCGCCATCACGGTCTCGTATT
>QLPC01012322.1:0-10532 GCA_003314055.1 Lactifluus hygrophoroides
TCACTCTGAGACTCCTGACGTCCATCTCATCAGATTTCAAGGCGTCAAGAGACGCTGTCCGGGAGACTTCGAGTATGTCCAGCGTTGCTCACTTATATATATGAACACCCCCGTTGATGGAAGTGACGAGCAAACACATTATTTAGTTTTAAATTTTATTCTATTATACATTCTTGCCCATGTGCAGCGTAGCTCGTTGGTCATGCACACGTAGTACGTTGTTGGGATGGCCTAAGTCATGGTCGTAGTGCACTGCGGTAGTGGCCAGAAGGTGCCACCCAACTGAAGGCCAGGGCAGGACAGTGATCACTGCTCATCGTCGCGCCAACCGTACCCATGTTGGTGTTCGTACCGTAACCCCAGTCGTTCGCGGCGCTGGGGACGTCATCATGGTCGTGATCATCCCTCGTTATCGCCATCATGACGTCATATGGTTGTCGTCATCATCATCGCATCGTCCTAATCCTCTACTAATCCCGTTTTCCCTGTTGTCCGTGTCACCCTGCTTGTCACCCCTCACTGCTGGTGAGCAGTCGCCCTGGGTTTAAGTCGCAGCAAAAAATCTCCGTCACCCAGGTCACGCGGCAGGATGACTGGATATTGGCCGGGGAGAGATGGGGGTGGCACCACATCATGAATTACCTTAGACTGAAGAGAAACGGTAGTCAGTAGCTGGCCCAGGAGCAGGCGTAGACTGCATGATTCATGGGGTAGCCTAAGAGTACAAGGGACGGAGCAGTCGTGCAGTTTCAGCATACCTCACATGTATGAAACCCCCCACGCACGCAGTGGCGTTGTTCACCATGGTGTACATCGAGATCGCCGGACCATGGTGGTGTCGGACCATGAACAGCGGCACAGAGACCCCAGAGGGCGGCCATAGGGAGGTGAGTGGATCAGGAGTAGAAACTGCTACCTGTGCGTCATGGATGTCACGGGTAGGTGCTTGCAGGGCAGGTAGTCACGAACTTGGGGCCCCTCCTTTAAATATATGGGCTAAGGCACGCATTGGAATCGTGAGGGTTGCTCATTGACAAATTGATTGATGGTGTGTGGGTTGCCGTAAAGCACCAAGGTGGTTGGGGGCATCACAGCCTGCCGAGCCCGAGTCAATAGAGGAAAAGAAAACGAGAATGCACATATTGAACTTTTACCCTACCCACCTGTAAAGAACCAGTAAAACTAATCAGCGATGTCGTGGATATGGTGGCTGAACTGGTGATGACACGTGGCGGCGGCCATAGCGAGGGTGTCGGCGCACGGGGATATGCTAGCCATGGCTTCGTGGTCGTAATAATAGTGATGACTGTGATTGTGGCTAGACTGGGTATGGTGGTGATGAGCGTCGTCTTTGACTCGGACGTGATGTCCTCCAACTGGAGATGAGACAAGGATTGAACTACATCGCATCCGCCCCTCGTCATCTTTAAATTCGAAGCCAGGTGGCAGGACCACTACTATGTGGCATTGGTGATACAGCCCGCAGCTGAGGGAACAAGTTGGTGGCGGATCTGAAATTTGCAGGTGGGTCAGTGTTTTGCCATCTGGGCTAGCATTCATGCAGGTCCCCTCATTTTTTAAAAAAACTGCAGTTATATTCCATAACATTTCGCAGAGGCAAAAAAAAAAGCGGTTCTTATATACCTCAGGCCTCAAGATTTAAGGAATTGGAGGGGGCATGTAGAGAGGATTGTTGGAATTTAGTTCCGTCTTTGGGTGACCAGACACCGGCTGGATGGTGTACCCGGACCGAACGCCGGACCGGATAGTCGGGCCTCCATTCATTTGCATCGTCTCGTCTATGACCTAGCGCATTTCGAAAAGTCTCATAGCCTGACTTTGTAACATTTGGGCCATCAGGCATCTTTGAGCACCCTCTATATCCGTCGCGAATTGTTCTGAGAAGACGCCATCATGACAAGCATCTAGGTGGACCAATCGGAATACTAACTTAGTACATGATATTGGTCAGAATGTGGAGGTGCACTTCATAAGCATAAACTGTAAAAATACTGCTATCCTCCCTAGTATCTGATGTACAGCAAAATTGAGTACACTCTATAATCGTAGGTATACGTAATATCGTGGCATTACGAAAGGAGCTTTGCAAGTTCGAGATGTCCTTTTTCAGATGCCAGGTTCCATGGTGTCTTACCACCACTGTTCACAGCTTTGACATTTGCACCATGCTGAACAAGGAGTCGAGCAACTTCGAGGTGTCCTTCATATGATGCTGAATGTAATGGAGTCCACTTATGCCAGCCCTGGGCATGTACTGCACCTCGATCAAGAAGGACCCGGGCGCTTTTAAGATGTCCTTTCTGTGATGCTAGATGCAATGGACTCCAATTATTCTCGTTCAGGGCATTCGCATCTGCACTGCAGTCAAGAAGGAGCTCAGTAACTTCGAAAAGCCCGTAGAGCGCTGCTAAATGTAACGGAGTCGTCTTCTGGTGGCCCTGGGCATTAACGTCTGCACCACGATCAACCAGGAGCCGGGCGACTTCAAGGTGCCGATGCTCTATTGCCGCATGCAATGGACACCAGTTGTTTTCATTCCGGGAATTTGCGTCAGCACCGTGATCGAGAAGGAGCTGGGCAACTTTAAGATGTCCTTTGAGCGATGCCGAATAGAATGGAGTCCGCTTTTTCTGGCCCTGGGCATGTATATCTGCACCGCGCTCAAGAAGAAGTTGAGCAACGGCAAGACGTCCTTCCTCTGACGCTAGGTGCAGTGGACTCGAGTTGTTCTCGTCCAGCGCATTTGGGTCTGCATTGCGATCGAGAAGGAGCCGAGCAACTTCGACACATCCAAAGTAGGACGCCGAATGTAATGGGGTCCACTTCGACCGGCCCTGAGCATGTGCTGCACCACGATCAAGAAGAAGCCGGACAACGTCAAGATGTCCTTTCTCTGATGCTCGATGCAATGGGCTCCAGTTGCTCCCGTCCCGGGCATTCGCATCAGCACCGCGATCAAGAAGGAGCTCAGCGACTTTGGGATTCCCGGAGAGCGATGCTTCATGTAACGGGGTCCTCCTTTGGTAGCCATGGGCATGCAGATCTGCACCACGATCGAGAAGGAGTCGAGCGACTTCAGGACTGCGAAGCTCTGCTGCCGCATGCAATGGACACCAGTTGTTTTCATGCCGGGCATTTGGATCTGCACCGTGGTCGAGAAGGAGCTGAGCAACTTCAACATGTCCTCGGAGCGATGCTGAATATAATGGAGTCTGGTTCCGCATGCCCTGGGCATGTACATTGGCACCACGCTTAATAAGGAACTGAGCAACGTCAAGACATCCTTCCCTTGATGCTAGGTGCAGTGGGCTCCAGTTGTCCTCATCCCGAGAATTTGCATCTGCACCGCGATCAAGAAGGAGCTCAACAGTTTCAAGTCGTCCCGTCAGCGATGCTAGATGTAATGGGGTTTGTTTCCAACTTCCTTGGGAATTAGCATCTGCGCCGTGATCAAGAAGGAGTCGTGCGATATCGATACATCCTTCTCTTGATGCAACATGTAATGAAGTCACCCCACTATCGTCCATGGCGTTCACAGCTCCGCCATGCTCAAGAAGGAGCCGAGCAACTTCCACGTGGGCTTCTGACGCCCAATGCAGCGCTACCCTTTTCTTGTCGTCCTGGAGGCTCGTGTCCGCACCCAGTGAAACTAATGCTCGTACGATCTCCACATGTCCCATTTCAGATGCTACTATCAAGGCAGACTCTCTGTTGCAGCCTCCAATAGCATTTATATCTTGCCACCGTCTGCTGACTACCAACTCCGTAAGGTTGACCAGGTTATACATTGCCGCATAATGTAACACAGATCTCCCCGTTTCCGAGCAGCTTGTGGCGTGACGACATGGCTGACGTCCATTTGCATTGAATATTGACATCCAGTATCCGAAATGTGGCGTGCTCGGGTCAACGAGACGTTTTACTTGGTCCTCGGTGTGTGTCAATACGTTGTCGAACTGGACGTGGTCCACCCAATGTCGAGCAGAATAATCCGCGAGAGGGAAATTCTTGATGTCCTCCTCGCTCACATTGCCGTTCAGGGATAACAGGAAGCTGAGACAAGCTTGTGCGACTATGGAATGGGCACGTGACATGTCGATATGATAACGGGAGCTTCGATCGCCTGCCATGGTGAGGCGCGGAGACAGCAAGAAATCCTTGATTGAGGAGTGCGAAAATTGAATCACCCTCGAACCGTTCATCTCGATGACGGTGAGCAATCCAGGGCACGCGGACAATATCGCATATTCTGGATCTTCTGTGAGTCGGCCCGCCCGGAATTTAGGAAGTGGTCTTGCACTGAAGTCAAATGCGAGAAACTCGGCGAGCTCATCAATAAGGAGGGGGCGGGATGACACCATGACACATTGTAAAAGAAGGTGGGCACATTCCCACATGTTGTCGGGAATATCCTGTAGCGTACGCTCATACGTCCTGTCAAGCGCCGCTGGAAATTGATCCAGAGCACTAGAGAGATCGAGAGAGAGTGAGCCGCGCAATGCCTGCAACTGCGAAACAACCAATCCGAACCTATATTTCAAATATCAGCCATCCTCGTCAAGTCCACACGGTACTATCGACTTACATTCCGTCAGCTTTCTTTGACAGCGTGTCGATGACAAGGTCCTTGTCCTCCGCTCTCCATCTCCTCATCCCTGGATCTGAATTCACAACGAATCTGACGTAGTCGGTAATGTCTTGCATATGTCCTCTCTCTTCATGAAGGGAAACCGAATGAGATGTTAATGGATGGATGATAGATGCGATGTCAATTTCGGGACGAGTCGTGATGCAGATATGGACGTTTGAGAGCTGTAGACCAACAAGTTCCTCCACAAGATCCAGGACTTGTCGACGAGGGTACAGAGTGTCAGACGACTTCGGACATTCGTCAATGCCATCCATGATGATGTAGATTGGAGGTTGTCCCGGGCAATTTAGCATGTCCTTTAGGCATCGTGTAAGTGCGGCGTCAGTTGGATATCGGGATCCACGACGGTGTGTTGAATAGAAATTGGAAAAGATCTCGGAGTACGAATCTGACTGGCAGTAAAGTTGAAAGAGGAGGGAAGAGAGCAAGCCGCGGCGGTGATGCCCTTTCTCGTCCCTAAAGTCAAAATAATAGAAAGCGAATGATGCTGATCCAGAGATGTGCATGCGATTGATGTCTTCGATGATCGCAGAACTTGTTGATAGATCAATTTCAGTGACGAAAAATAAAGGAAAAGGTAACGTACGAAAGGACAGTCTTCCCTGAGCCCGCTATTAAATCAATCAGTCTTTCGTAATTGACGAAAGAACGGTGATAAACACAGACATTTTCCGTAAATACATAACAGGGAACCGGACTCTTTCCATCTGGCGAAGGTGTCACCTTGTATCAGCCATTCTACGGTTCCTTGATACTGAGCATTCGACGCCACGTCATGATTCTCCCACGGATCTGATGGTGACAGCCAGCGTTGGATATCTTGCTGTGACCAGTCATCTATGGGACAGCTTCAACGTCACTACTCGTCAGCAGTAGCCTCAGGCTCACTAGCAAGTGAAAATCGTTTTGAATTATTCATCTCGAGCGCAATTTGTTGCGTGATCACTGGCGTACTGTCAGATATATCGCCGACGCACTATTGAAGATAACGCTTGCTGGACATACGCAGTGTCTCCCGGATTGTGTCTCTTGACGCCTTGCAGTCTGATGAGTCCGACATCAGGAGAGTCAGAGTGAGCGACCAAGGTTGGTTTGCTTACCCTCGACCACAACTTTCACATTTTCTACAAGATCGCAGACGACTTGGAGTGTCTGTGCCGCGGTAGTGCGAGCTTCGTGCTGACCCAATCTATCCAGATTCTCGAGAGCCGTCTCAACCCCTTCTATAAAATCCTTTCCAATATTCTCTGAGACCCGTTTAGTAAACTAAAGCAATCTGTCAGAGTCCAGTGATGGAACTCACGTATTGGTCCCTGACTCAACTCCTTGCCCGCCAGAGCGAGCACGGACAGAAACTCGACTATTATGTTTATCACTACCTCTCTCATTGCTGCAGTAGGAGGGATGTTGATATAGATCTCAAGGCGGCGGAGAGAGATTGTGATGGACTCGAACATGTTGAGGAGCCCACCGAAGCTCTTACTACTGTTGATGACGATCTGACAGACTCGAGTGTCACAAGGATACGGGCATATGATCGAGGAATATAATCACGTTGTCGCCACTTTGTTGGAAATCTTGGAAGATGCGTGATTGGCCTTGAATAATGTCAATGAATGACTGAAATGAGTTGCATGTCTGAAGCTGCTTGGTGAGGGGATGGTCGGTGATGTTTATCCCTGTCCGTCCTTCGTATTCATCGCAGGCAGCCTGAAATATGGCTTGAAACGCAAAGGATTGAGGAGTACACATGTCAAGGGTCGGTGGATGTTAGCTGCGGGTCGTATTGACAGAGGCTGGCGGAGTAACTTCTGTCGTGTTGTATGGTCAGCGTCTCTACCGTTGGAGCCGCCTATTTCGTGCCTTATGCCCTCGAACGCTGTCACGAGACGCAACTACCCTTTGCCCTGACTCGTGATTTGCCACGTTGGCCCGTATCACACATGTTAGCTTTATGTTCGGACCTTTGCTCCGTGAAAGCTTGCGACCCTATCAATCTTAATTGTGCTGATGACGTCGGCCAGGTCGGTCAATTCCAATCACGGTCTGAGTTTACTAGTGGGTTTTTGCCAGTGGCAAGGCATCACGGTCTCGACCCTAGTGGCCAATATATGATATCTAGCACGAATGTGTATCAGAGCGAGAATCATTCATTGCCACGTTCTACTTTCCTGATCTGACCTGTTCAAGCAGGCCTGGCTTAAACGACAAGAGCCTGAGTTCCATTCTAAAGAAATATTTCTTACAGAATGTTTTTGGTCGCAGAAATGGGGCATCTGGGTAACACGTGCTGCGAATATGGCACACGCACGTGACTATATCCCAGCCTCACGCCTTGCTTCGGACCTGACCGGCCTGACCATTTCCGTTGGCGTAATCGCCAAAGTCATGCAGGGCTTCTTTGCTGTGTGATGAGCTCTCGTTCGTGCTCCTACCAAGCATCGGTGTCTACGCACTTGTACAAACAGAACGACCCTTGTGCTGCTTAGATACAAAAGGCTTCTTTTAGTTTAGTTAGTGATTTATCCACTGGTGGTCAATGGTCTGAAAAATCGGGGCGACCCTGGAGAAAGTGCATGCAGGAAGGCCTTAGTTACTCTTAGGGTCGTCATGATATGATATTTCATCTCGTAGATAAGCAGTGAATCTTCACGTGTGCGTGCTAACGCTATTTATAAAACTCCGAACCTGCAAGGCCGCTGATGAGCTGATTTGAATCAAGGTCAACGGTTTTTTTTTCGGAGGAACCCAAATGACAACGGGTGTGCCATTGACACGCGAATGCAAAGACTTAGATGTTGGATAACTTGATGGAAATTTTGATTCGGTCAACCGCATGTATCATGTCCGGACAAGAACGTGTTGCACAACATCGTGCCATGGAGCCCATCTGTTGGTCCGTGACGCACCCCAAAACTAACCCCGATCGGCAGAGAAAGTGATGGAATGGAGCAGTCGTGGAGCATCAGAACGACAGTAGGTTGACTTCTGCAGTTGCACAGCCGCTCTCAGCTACCGTCTTGTTCTCTTCCATGTCACGCACAACGCATTTCGAATTCGTGGCATGCAGAACACTTTCAGAAATACCCGGCGCGTTCTCTGTTTTTTTTTTCAATACAATACTGTACTTTACGTGATGCCCAGTTATCATAAATAATCAATATTTGAACTCAGTTACCCTGGGCCGATGGCTTGCGATCTGGTCCCAGGCAATGGCAGGCATGCAGACTCCCACGATTATAATCAAAACCAAATCGATGGGATACCGTCATCAGAGACAGAATAATGAACAAACAAAAAGTGGCGAATGGCGATCTTGGGCCGGGGTCAAAGATACTTGGCGGCAACCCTGGAGGCGCTTTGACCACCTTGCCAGAGCAAATACAGTAATGGCTGGCCACAAAGCCGGCAACCTAATACTCATACGATTCTGACGCGGTGACCACTGGCACTGGCAATCCCTGTCTGAGAGAACGACGAGTAGTATCACCACAGTGCTCCGCGCACCCCGCAGCGATGGCGTTTAGCTTTGGCTTGGCACAGCCGCACGCGAACTCTTCGATCTTTGGGGCATGGGTTATAAGTCACCGTATCATGGGCCAAGAACACAAATGATGCCAGTGGGTCTGGGCAGTCTCAGCTTTTTCACATGCGTGATCACTGATATAGATGATAAATGACATAAGTGATACGTGGAGATGTCGGGCCTACAACGCGTGTGTTACCGATTGCCCGCCACCACCGAAAAAATTCCGTGAGAGCCGTCATTTTACAGTCATCGGTGAACTAGCGCTAGACGACTGATGGGCGAGGGAACAAGTGCAGGCGCAAGTGCAACGCATGTCCATTAGACGCTCTTTTTCGGCGAATCGGACCTGTGAATGAATGTCACGCGCTTGATAATGACGTGAACGTCGTGTTATTTCAAGGCGTCGTTCTCATGCAATTTTCTATCACACACTGCACGCGTCAAGATGAAGAATTAATGTGATTGTGTAGGAACAAGAAACCAACGTAAAAGAAACCGTGACCGTTCTCGTGGATATAGTTACAGTGATGCAGATCTATGTAGTGATTCCAGTTTCTAAGTGCTCCAAGGGGGTATATCCCATGCACTCTAGGTCGTCCACACGTCAACTAGATCATCTAAAGGAATACCGTTCTCCCATCTCAATCGACATCAGGACCGGCTGTTGTAGCGGAGAAGGGAAAAAACACCTGTCGATCATCAACCCAGAACATGAGCGACACATAGATCATGGGTCAAAAGGGGGTACGGTACCCACCATCATTCGCCCCATGCTCTCCTTACGCCCAACATCTAGATCGGCGCAACCAATGGACCTCGCAACCGCTCAAAGTTGCGCACAAAGTCGCATTGGCCGCCCGTCTCGGGGCTCTGCGGGAACCGACGATACTTCTCGACGGACTTCCACTCCTCCGCGATGAACCGCAGAGCCGCCGTACCATCCTCGACCGCACCTGAGTCGACGAGCCAACAACCAACGACGAGGCCCGTGCGACCGATACCACCACGGCAGTGTACGGCCGTGATGCGTCCGCGTCGCGCGTTGTCTCGTAGTACGTCTAGGATCTGGCGCACGTACCCTACGGAGCGCGGTAGGCAGCGGTCCGGGATGGGGAAGGAGTGGTACTCGACTTCACTCTGGTTGATGCCTAGATGGGCGACATGTGCGGCGAGGTGTGGCGCGTAAGGCGATAGCTCGCCCGACTCGGTCAAGTCGATGAAGGTCCGTACCCCTGCTCGTAATAGGAGGTCGATCTTCTGAGACCTGTTTGTGCGCGTTGGTGTCCAGGGGTACTCGCATGCCACCAGCAGGGGAGTCGCCCAGTATGAGTTGGGGAAGGGCCGAGGACGGCCGAGGTGAGTGGCCGAGGGGATGGGGAAGGAGGATAAGGAGGTCATGGTGGCGCGCTCGAGGAGCGAAAGGGAGGATTCGACTGAGCAAGACATTATAGAGATATGTGTGATCGTGGAATTATTTAGTTGTGAGGGGAGGTCGAAGCGCGGACTTATAGCGTTGGGTTTATGTACTTTCGTGTATGTGATGTGAAAAAGAGAAAAACAAACCCGCCGTTGCGGTGTGGAGCTGCCCAGGCCAAAGCCAGTCGGTGGCGCCCAAAAAGCACAGCCACCCAGGCGTATAACGTGACCTGGTCACCAGCTCAGCTTTGTTGCCCTTACGGCGATGGCGGCCATGCACACACAATAATGCATATACGTGCGACAATGGCATGGTATATAACATTGTGATTCAGAATCCTGACTCGGAGGAGGACCGCAACCCCTCGTGTCTTGTGTGCTCCGACAATCCTCCCAGCACGTTCCTCCCAACACGTTCGTTCAGCGGGACTTGGTTTAACTTTAGCGTTTTATTGAAACACGGGGAATGGGGAAAGAACTGTCTTGCTGGAGACGAAATGATAGGGTCCTGCTTATCGGACCAAACCGGCCGGTGACTTGAAGCTTGTTCAAGTTCCCCAAGTTCCAGACCCTACTTCAGTATCTCAATGGCCCATGGAAATATTCACGGGTGCTAACACACACATAAGACAGTTAGCACAGCCTGAGTTCGCAGTACTGATGTGGGGATCATCGCCTTGTTCCATATGAATATCTTGGCAGTCGTCGTTAGTGCGACGGGCTGAAGCCCATGGGGATTGCCATATTGTGCAATTATCAACACTTTCGTCTAGTGCCAGCGCACAGCCAGAGCACGATTAAGCTTGCTCCGGGTGGATCCGGGTAGAGAATCCAGAGACGTCTGGCTCTCACTAGGGCCACTACAATATACGTTGTGCCACAATTCTAGCCCGTACCGGGTAGTCAACGAAGCGA